>PVKN010037451.1:0-11250 GCA_004027915.1 Capromys pilorides
ATTAGCTGTGTATCAAATTCCTAGAAAAACCCAACTTACAGAAAGGAAGAAAATATAAATTATTCTGCATTAAGTCATTAAAATACATAACTTAAATATCTTCTCACCAAAAATATCACTAGACTCATATGACTTCTTTGGTTAATTTTCCAAAACTTTTTTTTTTTTCTTTCTATATTTAGGTCAGGATCTACAGGGTGTTCAGGGTCTCACTAGCAAATCAGACTCGTAGTGATTCTCCTGCTTACAGCCTCCCAAGTGCTGGGATTACAGATATGAGCCACCATGCCGTCTCAATCCACGTTTCAGTGTGCCCCTGGGGTGGGGCCTGCAGGGCTCACTGGGGATGGGACCGCAGCCACTGTACTCTGCCAAAGCAGGAGCTTTAGTCTGCTGAGTCAAGGCGGCCCAATTTTCTAAAACTTTAAGGAAGAAATAAGACCAATTTTACAAGAAAAAAACAAACAAACCAGGAGAGATGCTTCAAAATTCATTTTTAGACCACACTGTTTCAGATCCAAATCGTGTACAAATGTTTTGAAAAAAAGAAAATTACTCTTCAATATGCCACATGAACATGGATGCAAAAATTCAAACAAAATGTTAGTAAATGAAATACAGCACCATATGAAAGGATACTATATCATGATCAAGTAAAGTTCACTCCAGGAATGCAAAATTGATTGAACACTGAAAAATAAATCAATAAAATACCCCACCTTAGCAGAATAATGGAGAAAAAGCATATAGCCATCTCAGTAGATTAATAAAAAGGATTTGATAAAAGACACATCCAATTATAGTAGAAATTTACAACAAACCTGACAACCTAGAATATTCTGTATAGTGGAAGTTGGAACACTTTTTTGGTTGAATAATTTGTATTTAGTTATTGAATTAAAGACCCTATGCAGAAGATAAGAAATAGTTATAAAATTTATGAAGATTTGAAAAAATACAAATGCTTTTCTTTTCTTTTTTCTTTTTTTATTATGGCCGGCTCAGCCTGCCCTGTGCGTGGGACTGGCATAGCATGTGGTGCCAGGAATGGAACTGTGGTCCCTCCAGTTGCCTAAACTTGCCTAAGCAGGTGCTTTAGACTACTAAGCCATGTAGCTGGCCCAAAATGATTTTCATTACAAGTGACATGATTATACACAAAGGAAAATCCAAAGAGTCCATGCTATGGCTTAGATTTGGAATATCTCTCACAATACTATGTGCTGAACAATCGGCCCCCAGTTTGGCACTAGAGGGTGGTACTAGGACCTTACAAAGATGGTGCCTATTGGGAGGTCTTAAGGTCACTAGGGAAAGGCCCTCAGAGGGATCTGTGGAACATAAAGCTCTCTCTCTCTCTGCATCTCCTATCATGATGGTTCATGTGTATTTGTTTGTTGGAAATATTCAGGCTGATTGTAAAGTTAGACAGAAATCCAATTAACCTAAAATAGTAAAAATACTCCCAGAGAAGAATAAGGAGAATCTCTTACATTACTAAATTCTTATCTATTTATTTATTTATTTTTCAAAAACACAATAGTAGTACATACCCAATAATTGATACAATGCATATTGTTGTCCTCATAGTAGTTATACAGAGCACAGGGTATAGACATGATAATTTTTCTAGTCAATGTTGGTACAAAAATTTTCTCCCATTGAACAAAGAGAAAGTAGTTGTATACATAGTCCAGTATTCCATAATCGCAATAGATTACTGGCAGAACTAACAATGTCCCAAGCTGTTGATTTAAGCCTTTTACAGCTCAGCATACTAATCTAGCTTTACGTTTTATGCCTCATGGTTAAACTTTTCTGCTGGGTGGTTAAGGGCAAGTTAAAGCAAGACCTGTGTAACAAAACAACTTACATTACTAAATTCTAAGGGCTGGTCTTGGTCACTTCTTGCTGCTGGGACACAACCCCCAATGCCCACAACATAAAGGAGGTCAGGTTTCTTTTGGCTCACATGTTAGAAGTTTCAGTCCATTTTCAGCTGGGTCAAAGCTAGAGGCCAGAAGGTGGAAGGGCCTGAGCAGAGGATCACTGCTCATGTGCAATGACCAGGAAAGCGAGACAAGGAAAGCGAGATGCATGTTTCCTGAGCAGCTGCCTGCCTCTGCCACCAGCTACCATCTCCGCAAAGCATCTACCATCTCCTCGGGTACAGTGTGGTGTTCACTTCCAGGATTTGTCACCTTCCAAAGACATGGCCTCTGAGGAGAGGAGGCTGTCAGGAACATTTGGATATAAACCATAGTGAAGCTGCTGCGAACATGGTGAGGCACTGGTATAAGACTAATTAATTTACAGGCCAAGAAGACAGCAAAAGGTGATCAGAAATAGGCTTATAAAGTTACTTCATTAGTAACAGAGACATGACTGCAATTTTGTACAGTAAAATATAGTATGTTTCTTCCTAATATAGAGTCCTGAAGTAATTGTACATTTATTCACATAGAGAAATAAATGAGCCTTAACCTCTAATTACACCACATGTGAAAAATAATTCAACATATATCACAGACTTAAATGTTCCAAGAAAAACATGCTAGGATATCTCGATGCTCTTGGAGTAGCTAGGGTTTCTTATAAGACACAAGAACATTAAGCATTAAGGAAACCACATGTTAGAGGAAGATCTTCATAACACATACATGTATCAGACAAAAGACATTTTTTCCATTGAAAAAATAGGCAGAAGTCTTTTGACAGGAACCTCAAAAAAATAAAAAAGAAGCCTTTCAAAAGACTGGTAGTCATATAAAAATATATGTATCGGGGAAACATAAGATGCACCAGAAGGATGGGTAAAATTAAAAGAGTAATGTGAAATAAAATGTTCGTATGGATAGGGAGTGTCTGGAATTCCATGCATTTGGTGGGTTTGTGCATTAGTCAAGTATGATGGCAGAGTGTCATTACCTACTAAGATAAAATATCCAGCAACCTCACCCCTAAATGTGTACTCAAAAGAAATGAGTGTGTACCTCCACCCAAAGGGACCTACAAGAATGCTCATGCCCCAACCTGGAGACAATCCAAACGTCCATTAAGAAGAGTGATAAATAAACCATGGCATTTTCGTAACAGAGAAATTAAAGAAGTATTGCAAAGTATATTCAGCAACAGAGGCCAGCGCCAAAGGAGTGTGTGTTTCACGGTTCCTTTTATTTGAAGCTCAAGAACAGGCAAATGTAATTGTTAGCACTTGAAGTTAGAAAGAGTAGTTAGCTGTTCATGAAGGGTGCACTGGGTAAGTTTGTGAAAAAATCTTCTGGGCTACTGGAAATATTCATATCAATTTATCAAGCAGCACATTAAGATCGGTGCTGTTTTTGTCCTTAGTCTACATACACCTCAATAATAACAAAACAAAGCAAATCAGAGAAAGATGAAGGCATTGTTAATAGTTTTGCATTGGTTCATTTTCTGCTGCTAGAACAAAACACTTGAAGCTGGGTATTTTATAAATGAAGAGGACTATTTATTCACAGTTTTGAAGGCAAGAACCTAAGATTGAGCCACCTCATCAGGTTGGCCTCTGGTGAGGGCCCCACAGGAGATAATAACACAGCAGTAAGAGAGACGAAGAGCATAATAACTTGGTGAGAGAAGAAGCCAGAGACGCAGGGCCAGGCTCACTTGTTCTGTGGCAAGCGGTTGTTTTATAGACTCACTAGGATCCTACAAGAGCTTCACGAAACTCCTTCTGAGGAAGGGGCATGTTTTAGTCACTTTTCTTTTGTTGCTGGGACAAATACCTGACATACAAGCTTCGAGGAGGAAAGGTTTATTTAGCTAACAGCTACTGGAGGTTTCATAATTTGAAGCAGCCTAAATTACATAGCAAGACCTTGAGACTCTAAGCTGAGGTGTCCAGGATAATTGGCACCATACCTCCATGTGAAACCACCGAGTGGGGTGGCGGTGGGGGTGGGGGAGCCTCTGACAGCACGTGCTGTCAGTGTAACAGGTTGTGCCTCTCTTTGCCATGCCCCCTTAAGCCCCGCCCCTTCAGCCATGCACTTGACAGCCCCATGATATACATGAGGCTTTGGGGGAACCACTAGATACAGACCATAACACTCCACCCCTGGACCCCCAAAGTCTCATGTACATCCCTTTCTGCAGAAGAGCATTTTAGTTCAGCTCTAAGAGTTGCCAAAGTCCCAACACTTCAGCATCGCTGAATAGTCCAAGTTTCAAGTTTCCTCCAAGATCCAAGGCAAACTCTCAACTGTGAGCCCCTACACAAATGGAAAATTAAATATGACCAACATTCAAAGGCACAAGATAAACATTGCCCTTCCAAAAGGTATACACAGGAGGCTGCAAACCACTGTGGCCAAAACAAGTCCGAAATCCAGCAGGGCAAACATTGAATCCTATAGTTCCAAGCGGAACATATGAAGCAATCTGTGGCAAATTGTGAGCTCTATGTGGCTCCACCCTAGGGCACTTCTGGTGGTTGTAACTCCCATGGCTTCTCTCTTAGGCTGGCTATGCTCCCTCTTTGCAGTTTTCCTTAGATGACCCACATTCCTGGCTTTTCCAAACTTCTGGGGTTTCCACAGAATAGGCTTCTCACTCACAGCTTCACACACTGCCCTCCCCGGGGCACACTGCCTGGCCTCCCAGGCCTTCTTCTGAAATCAAGGTGGAAGCCTTCCTAATATCAGAACACCTGCATTCTGCATGCACCTAAAACCAGCACCACGTGAATGCTGCCAAGGTCTGCTGCCAGCTGGAGCAGTAGCCAGACTTCCTTCTCTCTTAGCTGCAGGGTTTGAGTGCCTGGATTTCTGAGCACTCTGACCCTGATTCTGAGAAGCAAACTCTCCCTTAATTTTTTTTTTTCCTTCCTTAATTTTTTTTTTTTTTTTTTTTTTTTTTGCAGGACCAGGGTTTGAACTCATGACCTTGCACTTGCCAGGCAGGCACTTGTGCCACAGAGCTATCTCCCCGGCCCCCTGAGAAGCAAACTCTCTATGCCGGTGCCTGCCATTCTGTAGTCTGGTGTGGCTGCTGCCTTCATTCTGGAACCTGATGTGACCACTGCCTCCATTCTGGAACATGGGGCTCCATGGCTTTCTCTTCAAAGGAAAGTCCTTCACCCTTGTGATTCTGAGGCTGCAAAGGGCTAGAACCTGCTACCCCATGTGATGCCCCCAGGACATCTTTGCTACTCCGCTGTCTCTCCTGGGCAAAGGAGATCTCAGCTCTATCTTTGCAGTCCACAGACTTCCTGATGCTTTCTTTCTGACCAAATTCACAGCATTTTAAATCATGCTGTTGGGCTCTTTGCTCTTCATTCTCACCATAAATCTGACTAAGAGCCCCTGACAATAACCATGCCACTGCCCCAATATTTGTCTGATTTGAGATTTCCTTTGAAAGATTAACTAGTCTTCCATGTTTAATCTCAGTCTCAGGCACGTTCAACCTTTCCAAAACTTTCCTATCTCTTCCCATAAGCCATTCCCAAAAGCTTGTGATCCATATGGTCAGGTATAGCCACAACAACAACACCCCTCCTCTGGTACCAAATTCTGTTCTAGTCATTTTGTGTTATATCTGTTCCTCTAGTAAAACCCTGACTAGAACAGGGTGCCTATGACCCAATCACATCTCTCTAGGTCCTACATCTTAAAGGAGTCGCTTAGTGCCACCATTCTGGGGCCAGAACTCCTCTAAAGGAGAATGGGGACACATTCTCTAAACCACAACAGAACTTCAATAAGAATTCTCAGTACTTTACAACATGATCTGAAGATACTTTCAGTGAAGAGTCTAGTAGTAAATCTTTTAGGCTTGCAACTCTGTTCTGTCGCAGCTCCTCAGCTCTGCCATTGTAGAGCAAAACCAGTCATAAACTATACATAAATGTATGAGCAAAGCTGCATTCCAGTAAACTGCTTACAAAAATAGATGACTGGCCAGATTTGACCTGGAAGGCATACTCTATTGCCTCTAGCTTTCACTATAACATCACCCTATATTTAAATAACTTATGAAATAAAATTATTTCTTCTGTAATTTGTGGTAATAGTAATAAGGCTTCTTCCAGCCAGATACAGTGTGATTTTTTTTTCAAGTGCTAAAGGTAGATGGTGTGTTAATTTTTGATTAAAAAAAAAACAGAGCCAGGCACCAGATCAAAATAATTATGCAATAAAACTTAATAAAGTGGGATTAGTAGGAGGGGATTTAGAGACTTGGTCTTGAAATGCAAGGCTGAAAGAATGAATAGAAGCTCACCAGTTGCAGACTGATAGGGAAAGTGAGAGAGCCAGAGACCGCATCAAGCAGAGGGCAAAGAACATGCCAGGAGAGGGAGAGGAAAGCTCGGCCCGTGCAGCTACCATACCTGGAGAGCAGTGGCAACAGAAATAAAAATGGAGTGGTGGGCAAGACTTGGATCACATGGGATGGGGTCTCCTTAAGGAGGTCTCCTTTTCCTCCCTAAAATTTAATGTGATGTTAGGGACTTATTTTAAAACAGGTGAACAGTATCACTTGCTTAGTAGAAAACATCACTCCAGCCTTTGTGTGGAGAGTTTGCAGCAAGAGGACTAAGATGGCAGGGAACATTGTTAGGAAGCTATGCAAGTCACCCAGTCTAACAGTGATGCTTTTGGGGAGAAGTCAGTGGTTAGAAGATGTATTTTTGGGTAAAATTCATATAATATAGCAATGGATTGTTTTAGGCTGGTGTGTGTGAGAGAGATCTGAGAAGAGTGAGAAGAATAAAATAAGCACATAGGAACGTGATTAACTGACTTTGCTAGAGATGCACAGTTAGGTTGCCAAGCAATGTCTGAGTGAGAGATGTTGAATTTTCAATAATGCCAATCGGCTCAGCTGTGTGCTGCCTCCAGCCTCAGCAGATGGTGGGGTTCATGGAGGGCTGGGGTTTGACATGTTTGGCAGAGGGGATAGAAGCAAGGTAATTACTGTGTTGCTCACAAAGGAGTTACACGGAGGGACAGGATGTGTCTCTGTAAATGGAAACGTAAGACAAATGAGGTGAGGGGCATGGGGCTGTGCTTTGGAAACCTTGACACTGTGGAAGATGGTGGATGTGTAGGGTGCTTGTGTCACCTAACTGTGAAGACGTCTGCTCTTCTGATTCCACAAACTGTGAAATCAGACGTGGAGGGTTCAGTGCACTAGCAGCATTGTGTTTGCGGTGGGTCATTCCAGATGTGTGCATGTTGCCCCAGCTGATGACAGGAGGTAAAGGTTCTCTGGAGTAGTGCCAGCCAGGTGCTGAAAACTCGAACACGTGAAGGGAGGTGACAGCAGATGACAGCAATAAGGAGGAGGAAGGCGTGCCTCAGCTGAATGGTAGCAGATGTCATGTCTGAAAGTAGGTGAACAGTGACCTGACTATCCAGTCTGGGTGAGTGATGGGTATAAGCAGGCTGGGTTGAAGGTGGACAGGACAAGGGCCTTGTGGAGAGGCCCAGTGTCTGGCAGAAAATTTACTCCTCAAGGATTTTAGGAAGAAGGTGAGTGATTGGCCTAACACTACGGTCTCAAAGTTTTGTTTTTTGTTTGTCTGGTTTTTTTTTCTTTTTTTTAAAAAAAACAACAAACACAGTAACTTTTGGAAATATTTTTCCTTTGTAAACCTGTCTTTTCACTTTAAAATTGGTAATAATAGTACCCAACTAACTAAAGAATAGTTTCTGTTTGGGATGATGAAGAGTTGAGAGATTGGACAGTGGTGCCCAGAGTCGTGACTGCTTTCAGTGGCATTAGATTACATGCTGACGAAGTGGGTAAGAGGGTCCCTTAGTCTGTGTAACCCGCTCTAATAAAATGCATGAACTGGGAGCTCTATGAACAGCAGACATTCTCTTCTCCTGGTGCTGAAGGCTGGGAAGTCGGGAATTAAGGCACAGCAGACTCAGGGTCTGGTGAGGGCCTGTTTCCTTCTTTGTAGATGGCACCTCCTCTTTGTGTCTTCACTTGAGGGAGGTGTGTAGGGAGCAGTCTGGGGTCTTCTTTATTCACTTATTACATATTAACAGTACAAAGTGATGTGTTTCATTTTGATATTCTGGTACGTGCATGTACCACACCTTACTTTCACCCCTAGGAGCCCCAGCCCATTCTTCCCTCTCCCCCAACCCCCTTCCCATCTCTGATACAGTGTCTCTTTTTTGAGGCTGATAATCCCACTCTTAAAGGCTCCACTCTGATATAACTGATAACCGAATTGCCTCCCAAAGTCCCTACCTCCTCACCCATCGCGTTGGTGGTTAGGTTTCAACATATAATGAAGGGTGCAACATTTAGACCATAACAAATGGGAAACCTGGATTTACCACAGTTGTTTAAAAAATACAGTGGTTAGAAAAGGTTGTAAATCAGTAATTCGTTGGCAGAATCTGCCCTCCAACATATTTTGTTTGGCCCCAAAATGCGTTGAGTGTCTACCTGTGTTAGACAATGAAATATTTCCCAGATTTGAAAATCTGAGGATTTATATGAAAATGCCTTTTAAAACAAATGATCTGAAAACAGGGAGGGAAGGAGGAGGAAGGATGGGAGGGCCCGGGAAGGGGACAGGGGAAATGGGTATGATTAGAGTGAGATAGGCATGGACAGAAGTGTCACAAACTCACTAATTTGTACAATTAAATATGAGTTTATATTTATTTTTTTTTTAAAGGAAAAAGAAACAGATCCCTCAAAAAAGCTGGACAGACCAGATGTTGTGGTGCATGCCTGTAGTTCCAACATGCTCGGAAGCAGAGGCAGGAGGATAATAAGTTTGAACCCAGACTGGGCAACTTAACCAGATCCTGCCTCAAAAAAAGGAGCTGAGGATGTAGCTCGGTGTGAGGGCTGAGGGTTCAAGCCCTAGTACCAACCCCACCCCCTCCGAAAGACAAAACGACAACAACAAAAGCCTGGCTATCTAGAAACTTTGGGCCCACATCTCTGCTTGGACTTGATCAGCTGGAGCTTAGGGGCCACCTTTAGATAGAGCAGGTGTCTCCTACCATTTCCCACTATTTGTGTGTTATGCTGGTGTTTGCCGTGTTGTTTGTCTTTTTAATATTAATCCATTAGTGAGATAATTGTGTCGCCAGATCTCTATAAAGATGAGAAAATGGTGAACTCAACAGAGACTCATGTTTCAAGAGAAGTAGGAGAAAACACGTTCCTAGTGGAAGTGAAGCTGCATATTTAGCGAGCAAACATAATGTCCCAAGAACACAACCCGACCCTCGGCACGTTTTCCTCACCTTCCCAGCTCCTGAGGCCTTTCTTGACATATATGAACTGTCCTTTGAATTTTAAATAATTTTTGTAAAAGTGAAACTTAACAAAATTTGAAGGCTATAGAAAACCTTAATTTTCATCAAGCTGAGCAGAATACCTTGACTGTTAAGTCTTTGGGGTAACAATGTGGAGTATTAAGTAATTGATTATTCTTTTTTTAATTATTTTATTTTATTTATTTGTTTGCTTGTTTGTTTCTTTATTTATTTATTTTATGGCCGGCTCAGCCTGCCCTGGTGGTGGGGCTGACGCAGCATGTGGTGCCGGGGATCGAACTGCAGTCCCTGCAGTTGCCTGAGCTTTCCTAAGCAGGTGCTTTAGACCACTGAACCATCTCGCCAGCCCCAACTAATTGATTATTCTTATTCTTATTATTATTATTTTTTTTTTTTTTGCAGTACCAGGTATTGAACTCAGGACCTTGTGCTTGCCAGGCAAACACTTATTCCACTGGGCTATCTCCCCAACCCCAAGTAACTGATTGATTGAAATATTATTCTTAATATTTGTTCCCAGACCAAACAATGACATGCTTTGTTTTCTCTGTGTGTGAAAGGGGTCACGTACCTCTGTCTTATTTTTTGGCACTTAAATGTACTGCTTGTGCCAAGTCAGTCAGTAGAGATGGGAGCATTAAATCACTGTGTGTCAACACCACTATGTGAGAAAGACTCTGGTACACAGGATGGGCATGCGCTCTGTCACAGGAAAGAGTGCTCTCTCCTAGAATGAAAACAAAGTAAATACAAGCTACTCTGCCCCTCTAACAGATTCTCATAAAATACCCAGTGCTTACAAACCTTAAGAACCAAAGTGTAGCTCCTTTCTGATTGGCCAAACTTGCCTTTGGCTATCTTCCCTTGGAGTTACCATAGCCCTGAGCAGAGAGAGTCCCAAACAACACTAAGAATGAAAAAGTCTAATTTCTAGTTAGAAATCGCAGATGATTCAGGATTTGTTGGCCACAGTGGCCTCCTAGTACCCCGTGACATTAAGAAATACACTCATGACCCAGACCAAATCTTGTGTAAGCATAGAGGTTCTATCTGCTTTCTAGTGCTGCCTAACAAAATACCACAAACTAGGTGCTTTTAAGCAACAGAGAGTTATTCTTTTACAGCTCTGAGCAACAAAACTTCTGAAATCCAGTGTTTTGCTCTTTATTTATACCTGAGTTTCACATGTAAGAGAGGCCATGAGAGAAATCACACAATATTTCATCTAGTGTGTCAGATTAATTTTACTTAACATGATGGTCTCAGAGTACATTTATTTTCCTAAAAATGAGTCAAATTGATATCTCTTTTTGATAGGATAGTACTGCATTCTGTGTGAATATCCACATCTTTTTTAACGGCTCATCTGCAGATGCACATACAGGCTGCTTCCAAGACTGAGCTGTAATGAACTGCTCTGCTATAAACATGGGTGTGCATGTATTACTATAATATGGCATTTTCAACTCTTTGGGGAAGATACCTAGAAGAGGAACAGCTGGGTCACATGAAATTTCTAGTGTCAGCCTTTTGGAGGAAGCTCAGTGTCCACAGTAGCTGTACTAATTTACATCCCCACCAGCAGTACAGAAGGGTCTCTTCACCCACAGCCTCACCAGCATTTGTCATCCAACTGGCTTTTATTAGTATGTTTACAGTACACAAGGTTTCTATTCCCGTGTGGAGTTGTACATGCACATCTCATTGCTTTCCCATCCTCTTTTCCTCCTTTCCCTTCCCTTTCTACCATGTCTTGATCTCATTGCCCTTTAAGGAGGATCCATTGCCCTACTTCCTGTGACCACAGAAGAAGCACAGATGGCCAAGTCATGACTGAGTGTAGGCTAACCTTGTATTTTCATACCTACTCTCTCTTGAGAACTAACTCAGGGGTCCCATGAGGACATAGTGCCTTCCAGAGGCAGGGCCCACAGTGACCTCCTCCCCACTG
>PVKN010037452.1:0-11243 GCA_004027915.1 Capromys pilorides
TCAGTCAAATACCCTTAAGATACCATGTACAGCTGTTTGTAGATCTTTTGACAGTATCAGTCATCTGCATGAGTCATGGCCATTTCTTGACCAGTTTGCTCTCTATGAAAGCCTGAGAGAATGTTTTCTCTCTAGGTGACTCTTTAGGCACACTGTATATCACTAATCACTTCCCTCTGTAGTCCCATAATCTCCTTGTACAGAAAATTTGGGATACCACTGAGTTATAGGATGTTACAGGTATCATCTACATTTCACAACCCTGTATTGCCCTGCTCCTTCTCAACATGGCTTATGCTGACCACTCTGGCCAAGACTATGTACACACCCACTGTAGAAACTCTGGTCTTTAGGGAAGACAACTATATTAGTCTCTGTTCCATTGCTGGAATAATATATATATGACATCCACAAGCTGGAGGAGGAGAAACTTATTTGGCTCACCTTCAGTGGGTTCATTCTAAAGTTAACTGGCTCCAAGGCCAAAGTGAGTGGTGGAAGGGCCTGGAAGAGTGACGTTGCTCATTCCGTGGCAGCCAGCAAGTTGAGTGAGAAGGACAAGAACAAATCTTCTAGGTCATGGCTCACTCCAGCCAGACCCCACCTCCTGAAAGCACCTTTGGGTGCTGAGCTCATGAATCCATTGATGAATGTAGTATGCTGTGATCTAGTCACCTTATAAACACATGAGGCTTTAAGGGGAATTTTAGATCTAAACCACAACAGGAACTCTCTTTGTACATACAAGGACTAATCAATGATTTGAATCTCCCAGAAGGTTCTTGAAGTGTTTTTTCCACAAAATATTGAATGGTGGGTATTGAAATAAAAATATATGTTCACTGTAGCCCCTTCCTTGTATTATCATTGTTACCCAGATTCACTTCAGTGACTTTGCAGTATCTGAAGCTTAGCAGTATAGTTATAAAGCAGACTCTCTAGCATTCTGGAAAAGGCAAAACATGAGTCAGTCCTGGGGCAAGAAGCCAGAAGATGTGAGGAACTGTTGTAGGATCCAGCAACTATGGTGACAGATTTGCCAATAACCTGGCCTCTAAATTCCTCGGTGGTCCCAACTTGGGGCTTTTTCCTGCCACTCTCATTCACACACCGCCATGTCCTAGAACATCATCACCAGGATACCTCTACTGTTGGGGTCATGCACTTCCTCCCATCTTTCCAGCCTGCAGTCAGCCTGTCATATTTCAACTCTTGGTCACCCCTTTCTGCATTTATTCATCTGTCTGCATAGCTCCATCTGTATTTCCCCCTCTTTATGTTTTCTCAAGTGACCAACCAACATTTGAGGAAAAGCTCAGGTCTAGACATGTCTCTCTTAGTTTTCATCAGTCCTTTCTATCTGGTAACAATGCTGTCTTCTCTTTCCACAAACATCTTCCAGCAAGTGACTAATCACACTACTGAACTAAGTCTGTAAGTTGACTGAATTCACAGTCAGCACTAGCAGTACCTGGAAATAAGTCACACATTCCACACATAACCATCCTGTGCCTACTCTAAGTGGACAAATTTCATAGAGTTTAGGCTACTCACAGAGATTTTAATCCACCTGCTCTAGCCTCAAAATGAAGCTCTCTTCTCTTGCTCAGTTGCTGTCCTGGACTTATTGTTCACAAAGGAAAAAGAATCCATCAGATAGGAACTTGATATAACCCTCCAAAAAACTTCATTTAGGCCCCTTTCCTGCCTTTCTTCCCTTTAAACAGAAGGATATTCTATCCATATCCCCAACCTGAAAGATATGGCATTCCTGAAATGTCTTTCGGAGGGACAGCTAACCTCTAGGCCATCCTCTGTAGCCTTGTCCCCTCTACACATGATCCAATGGACATTTTTGTTTTAAACAGATTTATATTACAAAAAATATTTAAGCATGTTTAGAGCAGATAGAACCATGTAACTCCCTATGTCTCATCATTTCAACTTGCACATGTGTCCCGTTTTTTGCACTATGCTAAAAAAGCAAAGGCAATCACTCTGTCAGATAATTAGTCTGTCACCATTTAGCCCTGGACTTATGTGTTCAAGGGCTGGTTGCCGGTTGGTGGTGGTCTCGGGAGATGGAGGGAAAATGAGGACGAGGGACCTAGTAGGAGGAAGTGATATCCTTGCAGACAGACAGGTCCTCAGGAGGGATACTAGGAACCAGCCCCTGGGGTTCCTACATATATTAAAATTATAAATATATTAACACGAACGTATATACTTGAGGAATTGTATGTATGTTATGTTAACTGTATTTCAATAAAATGTAAGAAGTAAAAGATTTAAAAATTATGGGTGCTTGAGGATGACAAAAATAGGAAAGAAGATGTCATAAAGGTGAACGCATTTTTGGAAAATGAGAATATGCTGGTGGAGAGGTAAGTGATGCAGCAAAGCAGACAGAGCGCTGGCAAACCACCGCTCCTACAAACCTCCAGAAAATACAGGACAGGGTGAAAGCAACCACAAACGACATCATCACATCTCAATGACGGCTGTGAAGGAGGTTCCTTGGGACTTCGCCATTTTCTTTTACCCTGTGCCAAGAAAAAATAGGAAGGGTGTTTTTCAGTCTTTAGTAAAACCCTGCTGAAATGTTAGGTGCTTGCACCATGAAAGAGGACCTTGGGGGGCAGAAGCTGAGACCCTTTCAAAGCTGGTGGCGGGCATTCATGATGGTCGAGTGTGGTCACAGCAGCTGTGCGAATGAAGCAGAATACCTCACAGATCAGCTCTTGGCACAACACGGTAGTCTGCTTAAAAATGTATTTGAAAGCAAACTTGTGGTAGAAAAGTTGTGCAAATGGAACACTAGTATGTATTTCCCCATTGCTAATATTTTGACATATTTGCATTTTTTTCTCCCTCTTCCCTCTTGGTGTCTATCTGCACATACATCAAAAGTGCATTTCTTAATGTTTCTTATCCATGAATGTGTCATAGAACATGCACTTTTTTCCTTGAATATTTCATGGCATACTAAGAAACTTTTGGTACGATTATTTTAAAGGAAATAACCCAGATGCTGTGAGTTCAATATTGCACGTTTTCCCTAATACACACAGTCGTAAAAAAAAGATTGCAGGTCAATAAAAGGGACACTATTATTACACAAGAAGATGGGAATGAGGAGGAAGTGAAGAGAGTGTTAAGAAATCTCATAGGAGGATGGAGATGACCAAATATTACATAGAATGCATGAAAATACCACATTGTAATCCAATATTTTATAAAATTAACATGCACTAATAAAATTATATAAAAGTTCTGTTATGTACTCAATTATCTTAATCAGTGAATTTAATGCTGACATTAAACTCTTGACTAATCTCATTCATATTCCATTTTTGTAAACTTATCCAGCAGTATGCTTATGCTTTAAAAAATCTCTTTTCAGAGGATGCAGTTTGGAAGCTCATATTGCATTAGGTTTCATTTATCTTAGTTTTCTCCAATCTAAAAGAGTTACTCAACCTTTGCTTTTTATGATATGGATACTTTTGAAGAGTATATAGAGAGGTCTACTTGATGGTTCCCTTTTCACCTGGACTTTGTTTTGGTGGAGCTTATTTTGCTCACACTTTAATGAATGATTTTATATTAGTGAATCCTAGAAGCATCAGCTATAATAGAACCAGAGCTGTGAGGCGATAGAGAGGGATTTTTTTTTTTTTCTGAAAAGAAGAGTGTAGGTGGGAGGAGGGAGCTTAAGTGGAACCTTATTTTGAGTATAGACAGAGGTGACAATGCAGGTGCAGGAGAAGAGAGGCAAAAAAGGGGCATCACCTCAGGTGAACCATCGTCGCATGGAAAGGAAAAAACATGGGGTGGTGTGGAGCCCAGAAGATGCACAGGTGAGGGAGCATGGCAAGTGGCATCAGGGTTTAATTTTAGCTGTGTATAATCTACATAACGAAGTATTAGGGAGTATCAACTAACAGGGAAGAGAAACAAATACATTATATGCTAGCCATGGAAATGACATCACTGTTAGGTTGGTTCCCAGACATTTGAAGTTTTTGAAGCTTTTAGTAGGTGACTCATCCACTAACATTTTTTTGTTGTTGTTTTGTTTTTGTATTTTTAGGGAAGGGTCTACAGGATGTTCAGGGTCTAACTACTAGATTGGACTCATAGTCATCCGCTTCTTTACAGCCTCCCAAGAGCTGGGATTACAGGTGTGTGCCACCATGCCCAGTCTCAATTGCTGTCTCAGCGTATTCCAGGTGGCAGGGGAAGCAGGTAGGGGCGGTGGTGGCACAGCAGGCCTCGGGATCGGATTGAAGCCCTGGCCCTTGAGCCAGCTTGCAAGTGTTTTAATCCACTGAGTTATTTGGCCCACCCTTCATCCACTAACATTTACTGGATTCTGGCTGGCTTGTCTCTCCTTCTGGGGTTATAGTCTAGATCCTTCTCATCTCACACAAAGAATCAGACAAGATAAGCTTAAAATGGTCCCAACAGTTTGTGAAAATTGAGGGGCAAAGGGGAAAGGAGGAAACCAGCATACACAGCAAACTTGGGTAGAGCAAGAGAAAAAGAAAGTAAAATAAATAAATAAATAAATAAAAGTTACAATAGCTGCACCTTCATAGTGTCAATGTGTCTACCCTTTTACACTGGAGGAAACAGATAGCAGCTTCTAGATCTGGGTCCTCAGAGGCAGTGCTGTGATTCCATGCCTGGAGAGGCTGATGTTCACTTCCTAAAATTCTCCCAAGAAGTCCACATGCAGGGCCTTGGGAACTGTTCTGCACATGTGTCTGGAACCTTATAATTAACAAATCATGCCCACTTCTTCAGTCAGCTTTGCCATGCCTTCCTCTGTATTATTTCCACCCAGACAAATACCCATAATTCTTTTTGTGCTGATGAGGGAGTAGAGGTCTCTGTCTGCTATAACTTCTTCCAGCTGGAAAAGGCTGTAGACCCTATTGGGGCTTATGTGCTCTCTAATTACATTGGGTGCTATGACTCACTGGCTGGGTTAAAGATAGGGAAACTTGTCAGGGAATACTGAGAAAAGAATAAAGACCATTGACCTTTATTATTAGCCTACATGAGGAACTGGTCAGATTTCCACACTTCCTGTAGCAGCACTGGAGTCTTGCTTTTTGAGGAAAAATCTCAGTTCTTCTCGAGGCTCACAGGAGTAGTTTGCTCCCTTAGCGTGATTTTGTTCTTCAGACAGTTCAGGACGAACTGGCTTCATTCTAGAAGGATGAATCCAATTATCTGTCCATGCCACCTCCTAAAGGAGATTTCAACCAGGATTACTAAGAAAGGGCCTTTCCATTTGGAGTTTAATTAGTCTGCAGGTGTTTCCTTTCTCCAAATTTTCACAAGGACTTGGTTTCCAGGATGGACAGTAAGTGGTTCTCCTATGCCCAAAAGATGGCAGGGCTTTGTTCTCATACATTTGGGCCTGTTAATTGGCCCAGATTAATGAGATATTGTAAGAGACGCATAGTCTCTGGGTCTACTATCATACTAGAGGTTTATCCTCTGGTATAGGCCTGCCACATAACATTTAAAGTGAGCTCACACAGCCCAGCTCTAGCATGTTATGAACCCTCATGAGTGCTACTGGCAGTGATCAGAGACAGGACTCAGACATCTCTTGGCAAAGTTTTGCCAGTGCTCACTTTAGGGTCTTTCTAGAAGATTGAGGCCATCAAGAGAAATATAGGTACTTTATTACTAAAGCCTTTGCTACCCTGAGTTATTTGGGAGTTTAAAAATAAAACTCTATTGTCACCCTGCAAGGATTAGGGTAGTCAGAATCTAGGGATTTCTTTAAGCAGTATCTTGACTACTCCAGTAGCCTTTTCTGTACAAGTAGGATAGGCTTTCATCCAGCCTATGGGCTTTGATCTAGTATCAACTGGGACCAACATCTGTGTAAATTCTCTATCCTGTGGCAACGGATAAAGTCTAATTGCTAGTCCTTTCCAGGGGTAGCCTTCTCTCTGTAGGTTATAATAAAGGAGTGGTTTAGGATTGGCTTTCAGTGTCTTTAAACAAAGTTACTTCCTTCAGTGAATCACACATCTTCAGGCTCTTGGCGGGACAGATCATGGAGGTCTTGCCTACCTGCACTTGTCTAACTTGGTCAGGGAGACTTTGTGTAGTTCCAATATTTCATACCCAGCGAGAATACAGACTGGTGGTAATGTTGGTGAAATCTGTGTAGTGGTGAGATCCAGTAGATCTCCCATCTGCTTGTCCTGGGACCTATAGGAAGAAAGAATAAGACCTGTGCTCCTGAAGGAGGTGTCCCATGCATAAGGAAGAGAGGCAAAGTCCACAGCATGCCCCTTGTGAGACTCTGCAAAATCTGGACAAACATCTCTATTTTGAACCTTAGAGTGATGCAGGAGTCGCTTAGCAAGAAGACTGCAGAAGAAAGCCCTCCACCATCTTGGGGCTTTTGCCTCCATATTTGGTCCCATTAACTCATTAGGGAGAAAGGGTTATCTAGTCCAGCTCCTGCAAGGTAATGACAAAAATTTCCCAAGCAAAATTCTTTTATCTACCTCACTGGAGCCTTGATGATCCAACTTTATTTAAACCAGTGGGAAAACATTTCATGCATTTAGTCTGATGAAGTACTAAGAATTGGGATGGCTGTTTTTTATACCCTTACATTTGCTTTAGTTAAATTTTTAAGTGTTAAAGTGTTAGTTCAGGCCTGAGGCATTGGTCCTTAACTTGGCTGCATTTAAACCGGGAAGCACAGAAGTCAGGCAATGCCTGTCTGCCTCATGCAGCACTTGGGCCAGAGGGCAGTGTGGCTGGTGCTGAGTTCTGGCCAACAGCCTTGGGCATTTTAAAATGGAGAGTTTTTTCTTGCATTCCCATTTCTCCCTCTTAACAGAGGTAAGAAAATGTAAGACAGTCATGCCCTACCGAGATGTGAGCAGACCTGTCTGGTGTTGCCCCGTGGTGACAGCTGGCCTTCACCCAACTGTGTGCACCTGCATTTACCCAGGGCTTGTGGTCTGACTGTATCACACACACCCCCACCCTGCAAAAAACTTTTGTACAAGAAGATTCATGAGGTCTTAAAGCAATTGTACAAATTTCTCCTTTTTTGTGGGGAAAAACAAAACATTTCTTCTCTCTGGTTTTCCATAATCCCATCTGCTGTTTAAAATCATAAGGCCAGCTATTCAAAAACATAAAGGTGGGGAATAGAGGGGTGAAAAGACGGTGGTTTCTGGTGACATATTCCATGTAAAAGTTATATGTAGTCATGCAACAAGATGAAATGGCAGAAATAGAGGGAAAGAAAGATGGTGGCGGTTGATGACACATGCGCATGTAGCCATGACTTGGCACAGGTAAACAACCATGCACTGGTTATGGTACTATATAAGAATGTAAATATGAGATAACATCCTGCAGAAGAATTATACAATAAAGCTGTGGCTCTGGCTCTGGCTCTCTGCTCTGCTCTATGCGGCCTGCAGTTGTCGCTGATGTTGTGCACATGTGTCCTTTACCTTGGCACCTCACCTGTGAAAATCTCCCTTGGGCCTCCCAAGCAGGCCAACAGCAAGGTAACATTGCGGGCTCTTGTAACCAAAATGCAAACCAAGAAAAAAGCTATTAACAAACTAGGGTGCATGGAGATAAGGCTAATTTAGCAAAATACATAACAAATATGCAGATAGCAAAGCACCAAGCGGCTAGAAAGACAAAAGTCTACATTTTCTTTCCCACCCCTCTTGGCTAGAAAAGCAGCAAGCATCTCCCTGTATACCTTGAGGACAGCTATGTGAGTGCTGCTGAAAATCTATTATACACATTGTGTTACTTCAGCTACAAAGCACAACGCGAATTTATGCTGAAGTCTTTTTATGAGGGCACCTTGAGCAAAAGGAAAAGCCCCTTCCCAGGGAAACTCCTCAAGATGTTTGGTGTGATGGCATTATTGCAAGACCCAGAGATTATTTGGCAATCAGTGGTAGGACTCGTCATCAGGCAGATGCCAAGAATTTGGGAAATAAGGAGACATAGGGGAAGAAATGTGATGACAGACTGAAAAGAACAAGGGAGTAGAAAAAGAGACAAGGAAAATACTGACTCTATTATTCATGACTTCATTCTGACCAGCCCTCAACTGACACACCCTTAACAAGCTTTCACTTCCTAGGGGACAATGACACATTTCAGTTTTGGAGTATGAGGAATAGTCTTCAAGTTTGAGGGCAGTGTGTTCAGCGATGTTGTCAGATAGTCCATTCCCAAATTTTTGGAAAGTAATCACAGGATTTAGGGATGTAGTAGTTATCATACATTGTGTAATAAGTACTTTAAAATTTAGTGACTTAAAAATACATTTATTTTCTGAAAGTTGATGGGCCAGGAATCCAGGCAAGGCCTAGCTGCCTTTTCTACTTTGATATCCTTCACAAAGTGTAGCCAAGGCAGCAGTTAGGTCTGAGGTTCTAGAGAAGAACAAGTGTCCACATTCATGTGTGCACTGCTGGCAGGAGTCTGTGACTCAAGGCTGTTGGTCTCATGGTCCTCATTCCTCACTGGCTATAGCTGAGGCCTCTTGTGGTTCCTGGCTTTGTGGAAGCTTCTCCACCAAAGGCAAGAAAGGTGAGATTCTGCTAGCAAAATAAAAGTTACAATGCTTTGTGAAGTAAAAATATCCCATCATATTTATTTTACTCTACTGATAAACTCCCAGATAAATCCATAAATTGAGCTGACACTTAAGGAGAGGAATATTATAGAAATGTGGGAATTCCAGGAGGCTCAATGCAGACTTCTTAGAAGTCTTTCAAATCTAGAGGTTTCTTCTTGGAAACCCTACTGAGTTCTTTGAAGCCAAAGAGTGGCCAAAGGTGTCAATAGCATCTGAATTCTCATTCATATCTCTGTCATTTAGAGCAAAACCTCTTAATAAATGCATGGAGAGGTAGGTGGTAAGAAAAACATGGAAAGGGTTGGAGTATCCAAAGAAGGAGAGGAAGGTGGTATAGAGTAAATCTCTGAAGTCATCATAAAAGACAGAACAAGAGGAACTCTTAGAGGCGACATATCAGTGTTTAGACTTTAGAGGGGAGAATAAATTAAATGGTACAGGCTTCATCACAGTATCTCCACTGTCCTGGATCCCCAAACATAGGCCTAGAGAGGCAATAGTCAGGTCCTATAAATATCTAGGCTTACAGAGGAAGCAAATACTACAGGTCAGAATGTTTAATTTCTATTCTTATTAATGTTTATGTTTGCACAGCCATATTATCAGATTGTACCTTCACGGCTTAAACATCAGAAAGAATGAGTCACCCGGATGGTGGAAAGCTGTTCAAGGGAACTTAAAAGCATATACCTCTCTTTTGGGATATTTTCCATTATGCAATGGCCTGAAGACTCTAATCAAGAGAGATGTGAGGGCTTATGGACGTTGAGGTCTAGGGTCACTTAACAAGTTTTGCCTTGCATCCAGGTACTTGCTTCTATTTAGAGAAACACTGGATGAGCCAGTAAACCAAGTTTATGCTCACAAAGTCTCTAAGAAGTGACCTCCACAAAATGAAATGACAGCAAAAGTGGTTCCACCTAATAACTATGCAAAGTCATCAGTGCTTCACTGTAGGAGATGGATATACTAACAAAGCCCAGAGAAGCAATTTCCTCCATAGAGGTTCTCATTGTACTTCCCTAGATGATGTTCATTTTTGGCAGTACCATTTACCAAGCTATTGATTGTTGTATCTACTCTCTGCCAAAGAGAACTCCCAAAGGAATCAACTTGTACCATTAACTGTTTACTATATTTTTCCATGGAAGTTTTGGGCTCTTGGTTAATGACTTTCACATTTCCTGATTCAAAACAGAAGCTTTGAGGTACCTTTGGATAGTGCCATGCAGACTACTGGGGGAAGGAACATTCTCAAAGGTGTTCCTAGGAGGGAGAAGGGAGGCCTTGAAGTAGATCCTTGGGGAACAGGAGAAAGAGAGAAAGAGGGTGGGAGACAGAGACAGAGACAGAGACAGACAGCGAGTGACAGAGAGACAGAGACATCTGTGTAACAAAATGGTAGCAGTGGCCCTAATGACTTGAGAATAAGGACATAAAGATAGGCCTCAAGTAGATGAGTCTTATGCAGATGTCCACTAGGAAGCCACAGAATTCCTTAAGGAATAAAATGATGTTTGTTAAGATGACTAACCATTAAGCTCGATCTCCAGCAAAATTCTACACTGACCAAATCTGCATATTATTTGACAGTGAATGCCAAACTAAAGAGGAAAAAGGCCACCAAGACTAACATTAGCTATTTCTCCACTCTTTTCAGCCATATTTATTTTAATTAAAAGAAATTAAGTAATACTTACTATAGTTCAATGTGCTGTAACAAATTTGTGCTTTGATGTACATTATCTCACTGAATCTCTACAAGTCTTTGAAGTAGGTATCTTTTTCTCCTTTTTAGGTGGGTAACCTAGGGGGCACAAAGAGTTCTATTTAGTAAGCTAGACTGTAAGAGGCAGAGCTCCCTGACCTTGTGAGCAATTATTTATCTGTGCATAGCCACAAACGCAGCTGATTCAAAAGTTGTCAACTCAGGTACCTAAAAGTTCGAGGAAGGCTGGCTTCAGAACAGAACTGCTGTTAGATCTTGGATGATGCCGTTTGGATCTACTTGACATCCATTTATTTGCTTTATACTTTAGGTTGCTTTTATTGTCAAGATTGAGTTTGGCAAGTGCATAACTCCAGCTTTCTAGTGTCAAGTGCAGGGGAAAGTGGACTGCCTTCCAGTGACCCTTTCAAAAGACCCACTGTACCTCATTTTTCCCACTTATTTTACATGCACATTTCCAACCAGTCACTGTTGCCAAAAACACAGAATGATCTTTTTCATTCATCAATTCTGATATCTATCTATCTATCTATCTATCTATCTATCTATCTATCTATCTATCTATCTATCTCATTCCTTAAAAATGTTAAGAAAGATAACTCTATTTGCCCACAGGCTGAAATTGGAAATGAGTTTAGCTCCCTTGAGGACTGAAGGAATATTTCCAAAAGATGAGTGAATGCAGGGTTACAGTATGAAAACAAAAACTAATCAGATTCTCCTACGGCACTCGCTCCCACTTCTAGTTTTGAGCAGACAGGTAAAGTCTACTCAAAACACAGAGGAATGAGAAGCCAATAGGAACATTCATCATAAAAACTTAAAAATACCCCCAAGCACCTCAAACTC
>PVKN010037453.1:0-11242 GCA_004027915.1 Capromys pilorides
CTGGGCTCAGTACCCTTCCTATCATTCCTGTCTGGAGGGGTCTGCATCAACTCCTCCCTCCCTCATCACTTTCATATCAAGTCATTGATGAACTTCCACAGCCTCTGTTTCCCTTACATGCTTTCCATTTATTACTCTCCTCAGTCCTATGACTACTACTTCAAGTCAGAACCTAAGCACCTTCTACCTCGGTTGCTGTGTGGTGCTAATCATCTTACTTAGAGTCACATTCACAAGTCACATGGTCCTAGAGGAAACTTCTGAAAATGCAAGTTCTCTCATGCCACTGCTTAGATTAAATCTGACATCATTTGGTCCCTAGGACCTTTGAGATAATTCTGAAGTTTTTGTTTTATTTTGTTTTGAGCCAGTATCTTATTATGCAGCTCAGCCTGTCCTTGAACTCATTATGTAGCCCAGGCTGGCCTCAAACTCACAGCAATCCCCTTGCCTCAGTCTCTGGAGTGCTAGGATCACAGGCACATGCTACTGTGCCCAGCCCAATTCTGAATTTCTTAACAGTATCTAGGACCACTCTGTGGTCATCTGTATAGTGAATTTTAAGAGTGTAGACAACATGGTTATGTTGTCATATTCATAATGTACAGAAAAGTGCCTAGCATGTAATTGGGACTTGATAAATATTTGTTGAGTGAATAAGCAAATACCTTAGTTACTAAGGCCCTATGTCTTAATTACTCTTCTCTTGTTGCTGGGACAAATATCCGACACTCAAAATGAGGGAAGAAAAGGTTTATTTATCTCACAGTTACTCGAGGTTTCAGTACATATTGAGCTGGCTCCAAAGCAGAGTGGTACATGACAGAGGGCAACCTTTCATGGCAGCAGTTAAGAGCAAAAGCCAAGGGAGAGAGCTAGCAGCCGCTAAAGCAGCTAACTTCTCCTCCTCCCTTACATTGAAATGCGAATCACCTGCCCCAGGGGAAGTGCAGCACCCATTTTCACAATAACCAATTACAAATTGCAGAAGCCACCCCATGACTGCACGAGGATTTGGCAGGGACACTTATACATAAACCATAACACTCTACATACCACTTTATCTTCCTTTTTTAATGTAATCTCTACTCTGTCTTTACTTATATTAAAAAGATACAACATATATCTGAATGTACCATGTTGAGACAGTTAAAATTAGATAAGTCTTTCCCAAGGAGTGAGTACTATCTTTCTCCTCCAAAGTATCTATTTGTGGCTACTTAAGTGGGGATAGAGAGACTCCCTCTGGAGTAAAAACACTCAGAGTCTATCCAAAATTGGACTCTACACACTCAGGCCTACTTAGTTGTGAGGCTGAGACCAGGCCATGGACACATAGGGATCAAGATCAAGATATGAAGGACTCTGATGCATTTGAGAGAACTGATCAAGAGGTCAGTGAAAGAGCAAGGAGTGGAGACAGAGAGGAGTAGCATCTTTAGAAACGCTACTGACTCAGCCTGATCTCATCTGGTCCTCAGCGTGAGGCACATGCTAGAGGCAGGGTGCTACCCATGGGTCAAGCTCCTGAACCCCCGACCTTCCACCCAAGAAAACTTGACATGGAACTGTTCTCATTCTTATTGCTCAGGGCTTGCCAAGTTCACGTCACTGTGAACTCTGAGGTCCATCAACAGGGATCTGTAGCCTGGAGCTTTGGGATGATGCATGGTGGAGTTGGGGGCCACACAGGGAAGGGGTAGTGGGTGGGTGACATGGTCCCATGAGGAAACAAATGAACACTGCTCAGGGACTGCCTCAAATTAATGAGTGAAGAAGGGACCTTGGAGGTAGAGATGGTGGCTAGGAACCATAGCTGTATCTTAATTCCATAGCACGGTTGGTTGCCTGCCTGCTAGTCACCCTTGTTTCTCCTCATTAAAAAACCAAAGTGTTTTATTCAATCCATCACCAGTAGTAGGGTGCACACTGGAGGTTGCATCTACTTCAGGGGATTAGTCATGATTGCTTGAGGTATTGTGGTGCCCCATTTCCTTTGTCAACAATTGGTTTGGGGTCGGGGAAACATTTCTGGGTTTTGGTCAATAAAACATAGAGGTGACAGGTTAAGGGGTGTGGTGATTACTTTTGTGTATCATGGAGTGCCACGATATCTGACCCAATAACATTTCTGTCATTCTGGATGGGTCTATGGAGGTATTTTTTAGCGTTTCTGATCCTCTTAGCTGTTTGTTCTTTTGGACGATGTGATTTCACCTCTCCTCACATCTCCCCCTGTGGCTAACGTGTAGCTGATTCCAGACTCAGTGAAGCCATCCTCCACCAGGCAGCTCCCATGCTGCTTTCAGATTGAACTAGCTGCACCATATTCCATTTTGCTTGCATCTTTTCTTACTGGATTTCTCAGCTAGCACCCAAGAGCCTTGAAAAAAATGTGCTTTTGCACATCTCCCTGTTGTCTGGTACAAGCAAAAAACTGAACGAGTGTTTTTCGAAGAGCGAATATCCCTTTGCTGATCTGTTCCTTGCTGCTGCATCCTCCCCCATGCAGGCTCTTGGCACTGCTGAGATGTTGCTGTGGCAGGAAGCCCAGTGTAGGATTAGGGAATTAGGAGCCTGCTGGCTGGGCAGCTGTCTCCTCCCATCCTGCTCCTCCTCTTTCTGGGGAGCTCATAGCTTAGAAGCAGCTGCAGAGGCTCTTTCTTCCCTGCCCCCCTCTTTTATCCTCTCATTTCCAGGAACAAATGTCACAAGTCACCCAACAGCTGAGGAAGAAATATTTTGGCACAGGGAAGACCTTCCAACATGAGTTCTTGAAGCTGGAGATCCTTCTTCAGTGTTCTGTGCTAGAGCCCATCTGTGAATGCCACCGGAAGCAACCCAGGCTCTGGCTGCTGCTGTTGCAGAAACAGGCAGATTGAGACGTGTTACATACATGTATCAATCACCATGAGGAATGTAATCATCATTTACTATAAGCACGTAGTAAAGATTTTTTTTCTAAAGAAGTGGAATGACAACAAAACACAATGGGTGGGCCAGAGGCATTTGCTAGGTGGATAGGCACTTAAGTGCATTTAATGATACTTTCTTTTAAGAAATGATTTAAAGTGGGAGATTTCTCCCTGGGTAGATGCCACACCAGCCATTTGTATGCAGAGGTTTTCAGGAAAACCAGGCTGGTTTCCACCTGGAAGGAGGTGGGGCCGCTGCTAGGAGCTGCGTCCCTGGGGTGGATATGGGAGCCAAGTAGCCAGACCTGGAGGAAGAACAGTCCCATTCCCAGTGGTGGCAACACAGGCAGCTCCTCTCATTGGCAGGAGCCCCATGGTGACATCTGGAGCACATGGGTTCTGGGGTGCGTTTGGGACATCATCATTTCTCTGCTCAGATGCACCCTCCCAGCTGGTACCTGCCTGATAGAGGTGCATATGTGCCAGTGGCTTCAAGCAAAGGCATGGAGAGAGGGCTCAGTATGAGAGAGTGTTAGTTCCTAGAGAGCCACATGTACAATTCTCTGGGAGTCAGTGGAAATGACAAAGCCATGATCAATTCATTTATTTTGCAAATATTTGCAGAGAAATCCCCTTTGACAGCGAGCTCCTGGCCTCAAACAGCTCCCTCTCCAGTGGGTGAGAGACACGAAGACAGGCAGACATGTCCAGTCCAGGGTGCTAAGTGCTGTGGCAGTGGCAAGGGAAGGACACAGGGTAGCAATGGGCCAGAAAGACGTCCTGGAGCAGGAAGAGCTGAGTTATGTCTCAGAGGGACATGAGCACAGAGGAGGAGAACAATAGTCACTTAATGCCAAATGCAGCCAACCAACCTCTTCTGCCGATGAGGAGCCGAGGCTGGGCTGCATCATTGGTTACCCAAATGTGGTAACCATGGCCATGCCATGCCACTTCCTGATTCATACCAAGGATGAAGGAGGGATGTTCTAGGTCACATTAGCCACATCTTCCTAGCCTCTCTGTTGATGGTCTGACATCTGGGCCTTGCTGACCAGAATGGCCTAGTAGCCAATGCCTGGAGAATGTAAAGCAGTTGCCATGAGAGTGCTCATGCATGCTCTCTCTCTCCAAACTTCCAGTCACCTGCCCTACTCACCCTAGACCCAGGGACCAAGAAACAGGGACAACACTCATGCCGAGGGATTACAAAATCAATCAAACCTCCCAATCCTGAGTCTTCCCACTCTACCTCACCTGTTCCTTCCTGCAGAAGGCTCATACAATCTCTCACCTATGTTCTCCTCTCTCCTCCCTGACTAACCCTGTTGCTTTCTTGATGATTCTGCAGGTGGTGTTGTCCATTCTCTTGAGATCTAAGTAACAATAGCTTTCTGATGGCATTGTCTCCTCACTACAGCAGATAGTAATAAACTCTGTGCGTTGAAGTACATAAAGAGAGGACAGATGGATTGTGGGACCTTTGGAGGGAATCTTGCACATTCAGTGAGCTGCCAGTGTGGCTACAGGATAGGGTGGGAGGATGGGTGGGGAGTCTGATGCAGCATGCCAAGAAGGCAGCCTTCTATGCTGGAGGGACTATGAGGCTGTTGAGTTACAAAGCTGATTCGCAGTGCAGTGCACTACCTGTACGGGAGCCAGGGAAAGAGACAAATGACAGAGATGGGGCCCTTTGTAGAAATCTGGGTCACAGAAGAACAGATACAGAGCTAGAACAAGGTCAGTGGGGATGGAGTGGAGGGGACAGGTCTTAGGGGCATTGAGAGACACAGTGCTCGAAGTTTGGTAGCTGGTTTCATTAGAAAGTGGAGTGAGAGGGAAGAAGTGAGTTTTGGTGTCTTAGTCTGCCACATGTGCTGCCATAGCAAAGCACCCAGAACTGAGTCATTTTATGGAAGAAATATTCATCTCTCATAAATATTCTGGAGCCTGGGAAGTCCAAGATCAGGGGACTGGCATCTGATGAGGGATTTGTGATGCGTCATCCCGTGATAGAAGGTGAAAGGATGAGTCAGAGAGAGATCGAACCTGTTGCCTTGAGCCATGGATGAGCACAGAGTCTTCGGGACTAGACACCTCCATCAGGCCCTACTTCCTCCTATTGTCACACTGGGAATTCAGTTTCCAGGGAAGGAACTTTGGGGGAGTTCCTTTAAACCACAGCCCGAGTGGTAGCTGCTGATTGAAGTAGGTCCTGCAGAGGGGCTGACCTCAGCACACCCATCCAGTGGGAGCCATTAGACCATGGGAGTCTTTGGACTGAGAACTCAGGAGGGCTGGCTCAGGCAAGGGCCTGGAGTTATCTCTGAGGCTTGGCCTTCCAAATAACAGTGTTAAAGTCACTGGTCTTTTGCAATTGGTTATTGTTTAACACTTCTCACAAAAATTAGCAGAAGACCTAACCACAAGCAATCCTGCCATAAAGACAAGCATTTTTTATATGATGTCAAAGACTCTACTTAGGGACTTCAAGGATGCTTTGTATGCATCCCTTAAAACATTGTTACCACCTTGGGGTAACATTGACGATGAAGCTATAGTTAGAAAGGAGCGAGAAATTCTGTGTGCTATTGTACAATAGGGTGATAATAAGTAACAATGTTGTACTGTGCATATCGAAAACCTAGAACAGATTGTTGAAAGTTTTCACAGTGAAGAAATGATAACTATTTGAGGAGATAAACATTCAACCTTTAAGTATTATGCAGTGCATAAATGTACTGAAATATAACATCATACCTCATTAATATGTACAGTTTTTGATTTTAGGTAGCAGTTTAAAAGAGAAAAGTAAAAACTGATGACACTCATATCAATGGGCCTGGGAAATCATATATTTAGAAGTGGAGGGATTTGAACTGATTTCTGATTTGAAATCCGAGACCAGTTGGACAGGTGTCTGCTATCCTGGAATTACAAACATTCAAAGTTCAGACAGGCCAGTGAAGACTGATGCAAAGAAGAAAACGTCTATTAACTGCTGAGGACCTGGAGCAACAGGAGTAGACTTCAAAATCTCTGGAGCGGTTCTGAGAGGGCATGAGAATCAGCCAGCTGGGGGAAAATTAGGTGTGGGATGGGCCCTGATAGCCTACTTGTAGCCCCGATAGCCTATCTGATGCCACAATAGCCACAGGAGACTTGGAAGACAGAAACATGGCTTTGACAATGAGATTTTGTTGCAGTAGCGCAGGTGTCACAATAGAAATGCCTCATAAGGGGCTGGGGAGATAGTTTGGTGGTCTAAATGCCTGCCTGGCAAGCGCAGGGGCCCAGGTTCCATCCCTGGTACTGTGTGCCATACAGGCCCCTGAAACCTAGGCTTACCGTGCCAGCCACTGAAACGGCGTGGTGTCTCAGGCCTCAGTGCTGGAAAGGCTGAGACAGGAGGATCGCTATAAGTCTGAGCTGCATAGTGAGACTCTGTACCAAATAAATTAAATAAATAAAGAAAGAAAGAAAAGAAAAGAAATGCCTCATAAAAGCAAAGTGCTTGAGAGACTCCAAAGAAAATGGTCTGAGCCTCAACCCCACCCAGCTTCCAAGCTCTGAAGATGCTGGATGTATGTGAAAGACCCACAGATGCTTCGGAGGCAAAATCATTGTGTGAGGAAGATCTGTGCCACAGCTGCAGGCTGACGTTATGTGGTGCAGAGAAGACGGCAGAAGGGATGAGCGTCCTCTCTTCGGTTACTTCATCTTCTGCAGGCTATGGCAGAAGGGGTGTTATTGAAACACCCCTGTTGTCTCTCTTTGAGAGCTGAGCTGGGTTTTTCTGAGGTCAGATTTCCTAAGGACCTGGAGAATAAATATTGTTATTGTAGGGCTTATTGTATAGTACAGGACCGTAGAGTTCAGTCCATGCAGTGGAGGTTCCTGTACTGCTGGCCAGGTGGGGTAGATTCTGCCTGCTGATTCTAGAGCTGTAGGTGGGACCTCAATTTTACTTCAGTGTGTTAAGGGAGTAGTAGTGAATCTATGGCATGTGTACTGCAGTGTGCTGTTTGTATCACAGAAAGCTCTAAACGATTTCTTATTACTGCCTTAAAAAATCATTCTTTCAGCAGAAGCTTAAAAGACAGCAATGATCATAAACAAAATTTAAAAAGCAGAGTATGAAGCAATATTTGCCACATAACATCAGAGAGAACATTGCTGTTCTTCCTCTAGACTTCACTCTTTTTTTTTTTTTTATGGGACCAGGGATTGAACTCAGGCCCCTGTGCTTGCCAGGCAAGTGCTTATTCTATTAAAGAACAGCATCCCCAGCTGCTGTTCTTCCTCTAAATCTCATGCAAATGAATAAGGAAAGTGCTACGACTGTGGCAAGACATGCCTCAAGGATATCTGGAAATTCCTCTCCCTGGTTGGGAAAGGCTGTTTGCAAGAGGGGCAGAGACAGCCCAGGAGCTCACCTTTCCAGCCTCACACAGCTACTGTGTGGGCACGAATCCCATAAAGCAGGCGTGTATGCCAGCACTGTCCACCGAAACACAGGAGGGAGTGGAGCCTGGAGAAAACTCCTCCCTCTTTCCTTCCTGCCTTTGTAGAGGACTGAGTGAGGGTCAGGTGCTCAGAGGCCACAGCAGGCTGTGATTAGGAGGGCGACACAAAATCACAAAGAAATTGACCCAAGTCCAAAGCCATGGGTGCTCTGACCCAAGCCTTGCATGACCGACCTCCAAACTGTTTGTAATGTGGGATTTATTAACATACTTCATGTGTGTGTGTGTGTGTGTGTGTGTGTGTGTGTGTGTGGAATTGGGGATCAAACAAGGGACCTTGCACTTGCCTGGCAGGAGCTTATGCAGCTGAGCTATTTCCCTAGCCCCATGCTTCTTATTTAAGGCACTTTCAGTTACTTGGATTGAAGTCATCCTAACTGATACAGGATGAAGTGGATAATTTACAAAGGGGGAAATAACACTCAGAGAATAAAGATCTGAGTCACGTTTTATCTCAGTAGTGAAGATCAGCAGAGCAATGATGACATTATTTGATTCTCAAATCTGCAGGTATAAAATATACAAATCATGACAAGGTGTAGTGAGCTCATTTGCTCTCACACAATTAACAACAGAGCTAATTGGTACAATGTGACTATAAAGCAAGCTACTGATATACACGAGGTCTTAAAATGTCTTACCTTTGATCAACTATTCTACTCTGAGATGCAGACATTTATTTACAGTTTATGTGACACATCTCCACATGGAATATGTCATGCGCTATACTAGCTTCCTGTTGATACATCAACGAAAGATCACAAACATAGCGGCAACATTGTGGGCTCTGACTTCAACCCAGTAGAAGCCAAACTAATGGCAGCTGCCTTGGGAGACGAGCTCTGTGGTGGCATTGTAGGAATCCTCCCTCTGAATCCATGGCCTGCTGCTCCAGGAAACAATTTCTCAGCAGGTAATTACCTGTTTTAGATTCCTTTTTACTTAAAGAAGCAAGCAAGGTCTCCAAGTATCTTTTGCTGAACTCTGAATATGAGAGACAGTTGTGATCATGCCACTTGCTGGGCTTGAGCACAGATTACAACCCTGATTCCCCTGGTGACTTAGACTCCTCATTTGGGCACACACTCTTCCCTCTTTTTCCTGGTCACACCTTGCAGTTTAGGTCACAACCTCACTTACTTTCTCAGAGGAGCCTCTCTCTACAACAACAGACAGGATGGCAAATGAGATGTGTACTATCCCAGAGTTCCAGAGGCTTGAAGGACGGGCTCATGGTGCTGATTATGGTTCCTTTGGGTGAAGGGCTGCGAGGGGAGGGTCTGCTTCAAGGCTCTCTTCTTGGCATGGAGATGGACGTCCTGATGACCACATGATCTCCCCATGCCTCCCTCTGTGTCTGTGTTCAGACTTCCCCTTTTTATAAGGACATGCAACAAGGTGGATCAGGGACCCCTCTCAACTAGCTACACCATCTGGGAACTGGCTTATGTGACAATGAAGGCTGAAAGTCCCTGGGTCAGCCACCTATGTGCTGAGACCCTCTGAGGCCAGTAGTACAGCTCAGTTCAAGTTGAACTGCTTCAGAACTAATTCTCTATCCCAGGCTAAAGGTCTGAGAACTTGGGAATCCACTGGCCTAAGTGCTGGAGCGCTGGTGCTACAGACCCTGGGATTCTGGTGCGGGAGGCCTGAGGAGCAACATGATCCCAGCCCCAGGAGAGAGAACAAATTTCTTTTTGTATTTTTATTTTGACCAGGTCTTTAGCTGGTTGGGTAGTGAGCCCACTCAGACTCGCATGCTAACGTCATGCTCACATCTGCTCCAGGAATACCTTCCACAGACATACCCCAAATAATGATTTACTGGTGCTTTAGGTCATTCTCAATTCAGTCAAGTCAGGCCAACACCTAAAACCACCCATCACACAGGCCAACTCCTGTGCATCTGTCCTGTTCTTTTCATGCAGCTGGGACTTGGACTCAGACTCAGTAACTTAGGATCTGAGCAAAGTAACAGGGAGGGGATTGGCCATTTTCTCACAGGCAGAATGACTGGGTTCCACATTCCAGATTTAGTTCGTGCTTTTTGTGGTTGTGTGGCTCATGGCTTTCCTCAGCCATAGAGCTCAAGCTCACTGTCCACACGTGGGGTGTGGTTCAATGAGCTCTGTGTGGAGCCCCCTTTGGTGGAAGCTGGCACGGTGGATTTAGAATTCTGTCTCTTTCATTGACTTCTCTAAGCTTTCCAAAGGCTCATGGAAGCATTTTAGCATCTTTCAGAGTTGTGGCCAAGTGTACACAGCTGCGGTCGGGCTAAGAATGCATGACATGTCACTCAAGTGGCTGTATGTGGCACTGTGCGCTCCTCGAACAACGTCGTGGGTCTTGGTTTCCCCACTTTGTTGTCAGCACACAGTCTTCATGTGTCTCCAAATTTCTGGGTGATTTATAGACATTATGTTCTATATGGTAAGTAATAAGTTTCATGCACTTAGAATTGTGATACAACAATACATTTGAGACATAAGAATTATATTTTGAGGTACTTGAAAAATAGAGTGCTCCGTAGAGATTATAAATACCTCCCCCCACTATGAAATAACAGGAAACCCTGGTTCTAATAAATGCTTCCAGGCAGTTCTTTCTGAATGAACTGTTCCCTGCCTTTCTGTTTTCCAGGCTCCTTTATGGGAAAGCTCTGGTGCCGGGTGCACAGTAAACCACCCTTCCGAGAACACTGACCCTACAGCAGGTGAACAGGGACATTAAGCTCCAAGCAGCAAGAGAAGCAGCCTTTATGATGTGGAAATGTTACATAGCCTTTTTTTTTTTTAATTATGGCCAGCTCAGCCCACCGTGGGGTTGGGGCTGGCATAGCATATGGTGCCAGGAATTGAACTGTGGTCCCTGCAGTTCCCTAAGCTTTCTTAAACAGTCACTTTAGACTGCTGAACCATCTCGCCAGCCTTACAAAGCCTTTTCAAATTTATATTTTTTAAAAGTGCAATTGAAGTTGTTTTTTTTTTTTTTTAATGTTTTGTGTTTTGGAATATCATAGAAAATTTTGTGTTATGGAATATTATTGAAGTTAATCTAGCAATGACTTCATCCTTAGAACATTTGTGTTAATCTAACCAAACAGCACTGCTCATTCTTTCAAGGCAGGGCACAAAATATAACAGCCAGTAATTAGAGGGGCCCTGGGGAACATTATTCCAGCGCAGGGTGCATTTATCACTAATGTTTATTGGTTTCACCTTTGAAGCAAGACACAAGACATGTCCTTTTATGTCAAAATCATGAGATTTGCTTCCAAGAACAGCAACTATGTACTGTTTTAGAGATGAAATCTTAGCTGAAACAAACAAAGAGGAGGGCCAGGGTATAGATCAGTGGCGCAGCACCTGCCTAGCAAGCACGAAATCTCAGTTCCAGGTACCAGCAAAACAAAACAACAACAAAAGAAGATGAAATGTGAGGGACCTTGTTGAAGCCTTGGTCTTGAATTCTCATTGACATTTTGGGGTGCTGTTTTCCCTGTCACTTGTCTGGGGAGCAGCCCAGGAGTCCTTTCTCAGCTGACCATGTGCCCACTCCTCCTGGTTTCCCAGATAACGGCAACTAGGAGCCGCAGCCCTCACACAGTGTCTTAGTTACTTTTTACTCGTTGCTGGGACAAATACCCGACACTCAAAATGAAGGAAGGAAAGGTTTATTTAGCTCACAGTTGCTGGAGGTTTCAGTCCATATTCGGCTGGCCCAAGGCTGAGTGGAACAGGGCAGAGGGCATCCAGTTCATGGCGGCAGAACAAGCAACTCAACTAACTCACCGGAGCAGAGAGT
>PVKN010037454.1:0-11260 GCA_004027915.1 Capromys pilorides
TAAGTAACTCATTTCTACTACATAGGAGTAAAAATAAGGATTGTAAGAAACATGTACATGTCTCAGATATTTTCAGGATTTACTCTAAAAATGTATGGTTATAAATTTTCTAATTACTATTATCAGTTTTAAATTCTTGTGTTTATTTTTTGATTACTGGTTTGTTTTTGTAGATAATTTATAAAACTCTTAAAATTATAAACTAGAAACTTTTGGGGCTGGGGAGACAGCTCAGTGCAATAAATGCTTGCCTGGAAAGTGCAAGGTCCTGAATTCGATCCCTAGTACCACCAAAAAAAAAAAAAAAAAGGAAGGAAAGCAAATTAAAAACTTACTGTGATGTTTACTATCCAGCGTTCCATTTTAAACGCCTTTAGCAATGCCTTTGATTATATCTGCTAGAGGTTTTACTCTTTCTACTTGGCTTTCTGACCTAGATAAAATGAATTAGTGGTCACAAAGCAAAGATAAAAATTAGGAATGGTGAACTGTACCTCCTACCCCTCCTCTTTGACAATTACAAACATAGATCACCGCATTTGTCTCTAGAGCACAAAAATATCTAGAAGTCTGTTTATGAACAAATCCTTAACTAAAAGGAAGAAAAACACATAATAATGTTCATATTGGGCTGCGGAGATAGCTCAGGGGCACAAGTGCCTGCCTGGCAAGAGCAAGGTCCTGAGTTTAATTTCTGGTTCCTCAAAAAAAAAAAAAAAATGTTCATATTAAGGAGAACGATGTTTATTTCACTGGTGCCAGAAACAACTCTTGTACTTAGTTCCCTAAAGAAAGCTTGTCAAAGAATGTAATGTCTCAAAAATTTATGAAAAAATCCATTTGATGAGGCTAGTAAAGGGAATACTTCCAGCTGTAGATTTTTCTTTTCAGGGCAAAGATATGTTCTCAAAACCTCTTTTGACATTACTTAAATCATTAAAAAAAAAAAAAAAAAAAAAAAAAAAAAAAAAAAAAAAAAAAAAAAAAAAAAAAAAAAAAAAAAGAAAGATATTATTGAATACTACTATTCTACAAACAGAACTGCTTACACAGTAATGGGGAAAAATGTACAAATTGTGTCACTTTGAGAAGATGGTGGCCTTTAGTTGCAGTGTACACACAGTGACGCCAAGATCAGCACCCAGCCCCTCCATGCAGCGCCCCATCCCTCTCTTCTTGTGTGCCAGGTTATGTTTCCAATGTAGTGTCCTATACTCTCCTAAATGGAAAGCTGATCAAATGTGTTCTCTATTAACAGTCATTCTCAAGCTGTGGCTTGAGACAAAGTGAAATTGGGATGACATCACTGCCCCATGCTTTTTTTTATTTCTAAAAACTGCTTGTTGTTCCACTATGCAAGAGTAATACTTCCATCAATACCGCTACCGAGAATTCTGATTTTATGAATGTTAGCTTCAATCTGCTTTAAGAACTTAACATAAAGCCCCCAAGAAACAGCAGAAAAGAAAATTGTGTCATTATGAATTTCCAAATTGCCATAGCTCATGCTCAATGTTTATTTTATTTTAATATTACCGCCAATGGGTTTTGCCGAGTGAAATAAATTTAGCACTAATGAGCATATTTTGAAAGTTTAAAAGCACAGTTTAATAAATGATTCAATGTAATCTCTATGAAAATGACTCTAAGAGGCCATGGAGTCATTGAGCAGGAAGGAAACCGTGAGGAAACAAAGGCTCAAAAATAAATAGGTGAAAGCAATTACAATTTTTAACATTAGCAATTAATCACAAAGTCCTTGATTCTTTTCAGTATCATAAGCACATAGCTGCACAATGACAGAGCTAGGTCAACTTAATTATAAATGTGCCTGAAAAGAGTTATTTGATTGAATTAATCTAGCAAAACTGGGTACATAGTAGAGTTTACACCTATCAGTTTAATTTCTGCTTTTTCATTGTTTCTGAATATTTTCAGGTTTCATATATAGTAGTTTAGTCTCAAATTTTCACAGTTAGCTTGATGAAATGTTTTGCTCAGTAACTGCTGCCTCTTAACACTAGCTATCACTTTGCAATGAAAAATGTTTAAAGATACATATTTTTAGTCTTTACAATATGATTGTATTTCCCATCTTTGTCCTATATGTATATCCCTATTATTATTCTTACAAAATCATATATCATAAGACTATGTCACCTCTTCCTATTGTTACTAAATAGTGATATTTTTATCAAAAGGGTAGCATTATGTATTTCTATAAATATAAAATATAAGGGTAGTACACAGTACTAATGCTAATGATACTTTGATTTTGAAATGACATACATTTGCAAATTCTCACAACACAGTGCAAGTCTGGGCAGATAAAGTCTGAAGACCCTGAGAAATAAAGAGATTGAATTTTTGTTCATGTTCCACAACAGATCTAAGGTTTCAATCACAAGTAAGGGCTAAATCCATGTTCTTTCCAATGAAAGTTATTTTTCCACATGATAACTTTGTTTATTTTGCCAAGTGTGGTCTGTACGCGCATTGCCTTTCTTACCCTTTCCTAGCCTTCTGAATTCATTTCAGTCAGGATTACTGCCACCTCAAGAGTTCACCTCTTGTTCTGTTGTTTATAGTTGAGTGACTCAGAAAAGGAATAGGACTTTAAGAATACTGGAAGTCAAGTCAATATGTCATTCAATTCTTTGTTTTTTTATTTGTTTGTTTCTTGTTTTATAGGGAAGGTTCTACAGGGTGTTCAGGATCTCACTACTCGATCAGACTTGTCATGATCCATCTGTTTACAGCCTCCCAAGAGCTGGGATTAATGATGTGCATCACCAAGCCCAGTTTAAAATGTCATTCAATTCTAAACATGCCTGATGCCAAAGTTCAGCCCAATAGCTATGCCGAGGAGGAGCTTTCATTCTTTGGACCATGTATGGAATCTTGCTGCTGGCTTTCTACATTATAGCTAAGGCTTGGACTCTAGCCCACTGACTGTCACAGAGAAAGGGCTTGTTCAACTCCCAACTGCTAAGGTTGAGTCAATAAGACAAGGCAGCAGCCAACTTTCTGTTATACTGTGTTCCTATAGTGCCTTGTCTTTGTTCATCTTAGACCAAGAGTCTGCTTTCTTGAAGTAGTATAAAGCTAGCAAAGCCAATGATCAGGCTCTCATTTGCCATCTGACATAACTTTCTGCAGGTTATCTTAAAATCTATGTGCATTAGAGGTCTGCCCAGATATAAATTAAGGGACAGGTGGAGGTGGACTGTCACCATTCATAGGCTTTCCTTTGATAATGAGAGCCACTTACTATCCTGCAATCTTCTGGGCCACATTCATATTTTTAAATTAAATAAGTGTTTTTCTGTAGTTATGTTCCTCATCTATTCCACTGGCAGCATTTACCATACTGTTTTCCTTCTTTCAGGAACTTTGGTAATTTGTTTCCAGAATATCAAACAATTGATTTCTTTCTTACCATTGTAGTGACTCTTGTTTGTATTTTTTTTTTTTTTTTGGATAGTAAATTCATAAATTGTAAACCAAAAGTCCCCTACCCTCTAATCTTCTATACTTCTTCCTCTGTACTGGGTCCCACACAAAAACTTACTTTCTTTCATGACTTGCAATATCACCTACTGTAACCAATGAATGAAAGTTTTATATTTTCATCTCTAAACTGTTTTCTAAATCACATATTTTTTTTCTTCAACCACTTTCTCAGATTCATAAGAGGCTCTTAAGCAAGTGAGGTGTAACCATCCTTGATCTATAAGTAAGTATTTCCTTAGGATACTAGTACTTACTTAATACTGCAAATTTAAGGAATTCAAATTAGTTCACTTATAATCTTGCTTTTTTTTTCTCAATTTACATAATGTCATTAAATGACAGCCACAGTTTTCTGGATAACAAGAGTTTGCTATTTCTTCACCCGTATCTTTCTCTAATACTCCTACATGCAATCTAGCAATAAATTCTGAATAATAAGCAGAACACAACATTGTTTCTTCATTCTAAATGATTCTCATTTTAATAGTTTAGGTGTACAATGTGCACTTAACACTAAAGGCTTGATATTATTCTGCATAGAGTGCTGGTTTTATAAAACTTGATGGAATTTCTTTTATATTTTTCACTCTCTGCTCACATATAGCATCATAGATTGTTACTTTAAATTTTTCTTGTATAAAATATGAGAACTCCTACAGCAACAGTTTTGCACTGTCTTTACCATCCCACACTAGAGCCTTCATTGCTTATTGTCTGTCTTGTTCTTTGTCTTTCACAGGAAAAAAAAAAATATTACAGCTGAGTAAGCCATGTCACTCTTGTCATTTCTGTAATATTGTCTGTCTTGCGCATCTGTTCATTGGTACAAAAAAGGCAGACTTTGTGTGCTTTCACTAGCTTACCGTTAATTTTAGTTTCAAACAGAAGCTTATATTTTCTAAAATCTTTCATTTGTATACTTATTTGATAAAGCTCTTGCTATGCAGTTCAGACTCATAGTGATCCTTCTGTCTCTGCTTCCCCAGCAATGAGATTACAGACATGCACCACCATGCCCAGTTAAGTAGGCAGGCATAAGATACTGGAAATCAAACTTGAAATCTCTACACTTGCCTGGTGGGTGCTTAGACCTCTGAGCTATCTCCCTGGCCCAAACAGAAGATTTTAGCTGTAAGAGTCACAAACTTTGCATTCACTGAAAATGCATGCTAAACAATTGCATTGTTAACTTTTAATTAACCAGTGCAATAAATTACTAACAAAATATTCTTTGAAGTCAGCATAAGACAGTGTTAATGCTATTTCACATAAACTAAAAAAAAATGTTTACATCATTCTCAAAAATACTATAAATTCGTAAGCATCATCAGAGAAAACGATTTAGGAATATTCATAAGTGAAGAAATGGTTTCCAGCAATAGATATTAACGTAGGCCCTGTTTGATTATTGACAGTTGGATAGGGTCTTAATATTTTGTGAACCAAAACAGATAGAGAAGGAATAGCAATTACTACATAATACTTCCTTATTATAATATATTTGAAAATATTTTCTCTAAAACTTTTGTTTCAAATCATGGTTTTTATTTTGCTCTTTATGATGAATGGATAGAAGAATGGATAGATAGATAGATAGATAGATAGATAGATAGATAGATATACAGATAGACAGACAGACGTGCACATTACACACTACTAGCTATTTAATAAGCCCCCATTATTATAATGATTAGAGCAACTGTTATGGTTGTGTTTAGCTGTCTCCCCAAATCCTCATGCAATCATGAGCTTAACTCATGATCCACTGGGATTATGGGTGAACCACGGATAAAATTATGAGTCTGAGTACTGCTGGGATTATAGGGGTGGTCTGAAGTGGCTATCCTGAGGTAGAAAGCCCGAATGTAATATAAGAGAGACAGAGAAACATACTCCCTCTCTGTTGCCTCTGTTTCCATTGTTGCTGTTCCATCATCATGAACTGCTACTCTCTGCTATGTGCCAGTCTGTGTTGGGGTCAGTCAAACATAGACTAAAACCTCTAGTTACTGTGAGCTGAAAAAACCTTTCCTTCCTTCATTTTGGGTGTCGGGTATTTGTCTCAGTAATGAGAGAAGAATAACTGAGACAAACAATATACAGAGAATAGGGATAATACAAATGATATAGCCACATTATGATTTATCACTCTTGTAGTTTAATTTCAAGGAAACTTTCTTCAGTACAAAGAAACCAAATAGAAACTATTACCAAAAATTATAAGGAGATAATTTCTATTTTAAATTATTATTCTGCCAATACTGTTCCAAGATTTCCCATTAATGCAGAATTGTCATAGAGGGTAATAAAAATATGTATTTCAAATTAAATTTGAATCAGGCAAACAACAAGAACTTTCACTATTTGCATGCTCCGAATATTGAACATGGCATGCTTCTACATAAAAAGAATTATGGTTATTGATAGAAATTTACTTATAAATTGGATATCTGAATTTAATATGATAACTCTAAATATAGTCTCTTATTTTTTTTTAGTAGCAAGATAGGCTAATGAGGAACATGTGCACAGGTATATGAGCGAATGTACAGCCATAACAAAAATCAGCTATTCAATTTTTGCAAGTCAGATCTACTGAGCTGATAAAAGGAAGGTCCAATGTGTGTGAAAACTCAAAAGCCTGGAAAAGTTCTCAGAGAGAAAACTAGCATCAATTTACTGTATGTGACAAAACTGCCTATGACTTGTTTTTTGTTTGTTTCTGTTTTTCTATACAGCCTTTAAGCCAAGAACAGCTTTCACAATTTAGATATTTTATACTTTAATGTAATTTATACTTTGTATTTTATAAAACAGTATAGGCTCACACCTAATGAGACCCATAGAACATTAGTTAACTCATGCCTAGAGGAGCCAATCAACCATATGTTCATTCATTCCATGATGAAATAATTATGCAGACCATTATGTTACAGAGTACCCTTTAGGTATGGGCTAAGGTTATAGCTTACAATGAGAAAAAAAATTAAATCGAACTCAAACAAATCTATGAATACTCAGTGGAGAGAAACATGCAAATACATAACTGTAATGTTATGTGCCTTCATATCTGTAATCTCAGCACATTTGGAATATGAGGCAAGCCTGTCATCCAATTTGAGCCTAACCTGGGAAACAGAGGGAGATTTAGTCCCAAATAAATAAAATGAAAATATAAAGACCTTGAAATGTGTGAAGGTGAAGGTGCAAAGGTCCTCGACTTAATCTTCAATAAATCTACTAATATATATATATATATATATATATATATATATATATATATATATATATATATTTGGACTTTTTATATTGCAAGATAACAATGTAGACCTGCTTGAAATATAACACTATTTTTTGGGTTCTTCCTTAAGATTTAATAAGCTAATTTGTTAAGTACTGTCTTAGTTACTCTTCTTTCATTGCTGGGACAAATGCTCAACAATGAAACTGAGGGAAGGAAAGGTTTAGCTCACAGTTACTGGAGGTTTCAGTCTATATTCAGCTGGCTACAAGGCAGAGTGGACCATGGCATAGAGCAACCTTTCATGTTGGCAGCTAAGAATAAGAGAGCAGGGAGAGGTAGCAGCAGCTGAAGCAGCTAACTTCTCTTCCTCCCTTACATTGAAATGCAAATCACCTTCCCCAGAGCAGGTGCAGCACCCATTTCCACAATAATCAATTACAAATTCCATAAGAAGAGGTAAAGAAGAAGTTAAACTATCACTATTTGCAGATGACATGATATTCTACTTGGAAGACCCAAAGAACTCCACCGAGAAGCTACTAGAATTAATACACAAATTCAGTAGCATAGCAGGGTACAAAGTCAACACACAAAAGTCAATGGCATTCTTCTACACAGATAACAAACACACTGAGAATGAAATTATAAAACAATGCCTTTTATAATAGCATCAAAAAAATGAAATACTTAGGAATTAACTTAACTAAAGAAGTAAAAGATCTATTCAATGAAAAGTGCTGTACTTTTTATAGTACTCTGCAAAAAGAGATCCTAGAATATTTCAGAAAATGGAAAGATATTCCCTGCTCCTGGATAGGAAGAACCAACATTGTGAAGATGGCCATACTTCCAAAATTATTATAAACATTTAATGCAATCCCTATCAAAATACCATCAACATACTTCACAGACCTAGAGAAATCAGTCTTAAAATTTATTTGGAACCAGAAAAGACCTAGAATTGCAAAGACAATCCTGGGCAACAAAGACAAGGCAGGAGACATTACAATTCCTGACCTAAAGTTATACTACAGAGCTACCGTGATAAAATCAGCATGGTATTGGCAAAAAATATAGACCTGAGGATCAATGGAATAGATTAGAAGATGCAGAAGCAAATACAAACACACTCAACCACCTTATTTTTGACAAAGATACCAAACATGTTTACTGGAAGAAAGATAGCCTCTTTAACAAATGGTTCTGGAAAAACTGGCTCTCTACATGCTCAAAACTAAAACTTGACCCAGGTCTATCACCATGCACTAAACTATAATCAAAATGGATTAAAAATCTAAATATTAAAAAGAGAAACCCTAAATCTCCTAGAGGAGAAAATCAGAGGAAATCGTGAAGACATTGGGGTAGGCAAAGAGTTCATGGCCAAAAATCAAAATGCACATTTAACACTTGAAAGAATCAACAGATACAACCTCCTCTAGCTGAGCAGTTTTTGCAAGTCAAAAGAAACTACCAACAGAGTGAAAAGACAACCCACAAATTTTGAAAAGATTTTAACTGATAAGTATTCAGACAAAAGTCTTCTGTCTAGAATTTATAAAGAACTAAAAACCATTAGGGTCCCAAAATTAAAAGATCCAATCCAGAAATGAGCATCTGAGATGAACACACACTTCTCAGAGAAAGAAATTCAACAAGTCTATAAATACATGAAGAAATGCTCCACATTGCTGGTCATTTGTGAAATGCAAATCAAAACAACATTTAGATACCATCTCACCCCAGAAAGAATGGCTACCATAAAGAAATCAACCAACAACAAGTGTCTGAGAGGCTGTGGGGAAAAAAGAACACTTCTCCACTGCTCATGGGAATACAGACTGGTGCAACCATTATGGAAAGCAGTGTGGAGACTCCTTCAAAAACTAGAACTAGAAATCCCATTCAATCCAGCTATCCCCCTGCTGGGAATTTTTCCAGAAGAACTGAAAACATCATTTCATAGTGATGTTTGTGTACCTATGTTCATAGCAGCACAATTTGTGATAGCCAAATCTTGGAAACAACCAAAATGCCCATCATCTGAATGGTTGAAAAAGATGTGGTATTTTCATAAAATGAAATATTACTCAGCTATAAGGAATGATAGACTAGAAGTCTTCATATATAAATGGATGTATCTTGAAAATATACTCATTAGTAAAATAAACCAGACCTGCATATGCCAATATCGTATAGTCTCCCCAGTATAAGGACTCAAAAGAAGAAATACATACATACATACATCCATACATACATACATACATACATACATACATACATACATACATTTTGGGTGGTTCCAAGAAAAAAAAAATAATTACAAATTCCAGAAGCTGCTCTATGACTGCATGAAGCTTTGGGGGGACACCTATACACAAACCATAACAAATACTTAATCAAAATTTTACCTCTCAGGCTGGGTAGATAGCTCAGAGGTCTAAGCGCCTGCCTGGGAAGAACAAGGACTCAGGTTCTATTCGCAGTACCACATGCAGTGCTGTGCCTTTCTGCCCACCACAACGGGGCATAATGGCACACACCTATAATCCTGACACTGGGGAGGCCAAGACAGGAAGATCACTATGAGTCTGAGTAGTGAGACCTTGTACTGAATAAACAAATAACTAAATAAATAATTTTAAAAATATAAGAGTGGAAAAAATCATTATATGAGTAAAATTTTACTTCTTAAATGATTTTGCTTCTCTCCAGATTATTCTCTTATTAAGCGTTCTCAAGGAAAGTTTGGTTACACTTATGCTGCTATACTTTTGTTCTTTGATTTTGTAACTCTAGAATTCAATATATTATCATTTAGTACCTTGCATACTTTATATTTTGCTTGCAAAATGTCAGTGTTCTCAGCAATACTCAGCATTTGTGATCAAATATTTCACATTTAAGATGCTATACTGAAAGTATGTTTTTGTAACTCAAAACCTTAAAGGACACTTCATGAAAATTAGCTGGTAAGAATTTGGGTGAATTGCTCGTCTCATGAAGAGCACTTCTGAGTGCATAGGTCAGCTATATAATGATCATGCACTTGAACTGAAAACAAAAAAACAAAACAGATCATACGAAGAGGACACACTCCTTTCTTATGTTGACTACCCCTTTATTCCTAATGTTTAATACAGTTCATTCAAAAAAATATCAATTGATAACCTGCTCAATAACAAAAATGGAAGAGCCTAAAGAGATTGATTTAATATCTTAGGAAAGACACATTCTCTCCTCAGTTCACAAAACCAATTCACCATAATGATTTCAAATAATCCAAGACTATGGATTGGATGTGACTGCTGGTAGAGTGTCTACAAGTTTAAAATGTGGTCTTGGTTGGCTTCATTTTAGGAGATAAGAATAAAAAAAAAATCTTCAAGTAAACTCATGATTTTCGTATATGTAAAAAATACCATGGGTCACAAACTGAAATTATTTTTCACTCTGTTCAGATTTATCAGTCCATTTAGAATGACTCAAGCAATGTTGCTTAACCTCAGATGCACATTAGAATCACCTGGGTGGAGTTTTTAAAATACTCATCCCAGTCAACATAAGAAAGTAGTGTGTCCTCTTCATATGATCTGTTTTGTTTTTTTTTTCAGTTCAGTTCAAGTGCACGATAATTATATAGCTGACATATGTACTTATGAATCTCTCAAGTCTGAGACTTGGAACTGATTGAATTTTTTTTTAATGTCCTATAGTGATCCTTACTAGCACCTGTACTTGAAGATTAAAGAGTATTAATTCTACTCAAAATTTTAGATGAATTTAATTTAGATGCACCTGAAAAGCTTTTGGTATTACTAGAGCTGGGATATAATAAAAACCTTGGAGTCTTGCTCTGGTAAAAGATACCAGAGCTCAACCCCTGCTCGCCCATGCTGATCGACCTGGGCCTATGCCCAGGACCTCTCCGCTGGCATGCACTCCTGCATGCCAGCCACCAGAACCCAGCTCCCACCCACCCATGCTGACCCACCCAGGCCTGTGCCCAGGTAGGAACTATTCATGCCACCAGCCTCCAGAACCAGGCCCCTGCCTGCCCAAGCTGATGGACCCTGGCCTGCGCCCAGGCAGGACCTCTCCTCTGGCCTGCATCCCAGCACTGCCAGTCACCAGAACCCCGACCCTGCCTGCTCACGCTGACCATCTTGGCCTGCACCCAGTTGCAGCAGGAAGAAGCTGAGCACAGCAGCCAGACCCAGCCAGGCACATCTGGAAGGGATCAAGTCTAGTGCATCCAGACCCAAATTTCAATAGGCACTAACAGTATAACTTCACCAAGGTGTAAAGTTCATACAAAATGACAAAGAGAAGGAGCAAGATGCAATCTCAGGTCCCGAGTCCACCCAGAACAAATACAGGAGACAGTAGCATTGTAGAAAATAGGAATCAGGCAGCCCAAATCTCTGAATTGGTAGCATCTGAGGTAGATAGACAAGTGCAGAAATATATAGAGGAATTCAGATCAAAGATAACATCTAAAGT
>PVKN010037455.1:0-11242 GCA_004027915.1 Capromys pilorides
ATCATTTACTACTACTGTGTCCTGGGAAACTTTTATAAAATGTATTTTATGTCATTTATTTGTCTATAAAATAAAAATTCAGCAGTAATGGGCTTAAATATGGAAGGGAATTTATTTGCTTACATAAATCAAGAAATTCACACACACAACAACATTAAATACAGCTTGATTTAGAGCCCAAATCATGTCAAAAGAACTATTTTTTTTCTATATATTCTCAGCTCTGTCACTTTCATGTTATCTCCATAGCTCCCTTCTCATTGTTGAAATATAAATATTGTCAACTCTTAGTATTTTAAGTTTCTAGGTTAAATCCAATGAAAAAGAGTGAGCATCTTTATCTTAATATTTCCAGAAAAAATTGTAGAATCTACTTTTTTTGCCTGTATTTAGGACCGGGTCTACAGGGTCTCACTACATAGATCAGATTCATAGTGATTCTCCTGTTTTCAGCTTCCCAAAGTGCTGGGATTACAGGTGCACACTACCATGCCCAGTCTCAATAGCCCTCTCAGTGTGCCCCAGGGGCAGGGGCTGGTATGGCACACCAGGGATTGAACCTTGGCTGCTGCGCTTTAGTCTGCTGAGCTATCAGGCTGGCCCTTGTAGAATCTCCTTTGATTGGGCTACACTAGGCACGTGCTTACCCTGGATGTTTTCTTGATGCCATGAGATCTCAGGACTTTATTTGGCCAGTTCTGAGTCAAGCACTCCACTCCTGAGTTAGGGTAGAGATAATTTCACTGGAAGCACATGGGTTAAAAGCGGGAGATACTGAGGTATAACTACCAAAACACCAGTGGGAACATTCCAGATGAAACAAATTAGATGTTCATAGCATAAATGAATTTTAATAGGTTTGGAGGACCTGACTGTGGGAACTCTAGAACACATAATTCAGTACTTTGGCTTTTTGGTCCAAATTCGTAAGTTGATTATAAGTTAGTTTTAACATTATGACAAAGAAAACACTTAAAAAGGAATTGAGACCATTTCTCCTAAATGAGCCAAAGAGTCATATTCTAACATGCACAATCCTAGTAATGTGAAAGAGTTTCACATTTTGCTTTCTAAGAGTGGAGAAAAGTTCATTGGCTCTACCCTTTTTCTTTCCAACCATTCCTCTGTTTACAGAAAGAACTCTGGTGTTGGCCTCTTTGGGCAGAGTCACTCACAGCGTCAAAAGATGACACCCTGGCCTGCTTCTGCTGCTCTGGGAGGAGGTTCCACGATCTCTTTTTGGATGCTTCTTATCCTTTAGGTCTTAAGAAGAGCCTTCTCATTTGCTTCTGATCCATTAAAGTGTACTTCCCTTGTGGGGCAGGGGCTCTCTATAGAAATTCAGCTTGCTTGAATTTCATTTTGGTTTTTGAGGCTGAACCCCCGTCTGTTTTTTCTTCTCTTTTCTGTATTCTTTTTCTATTATCTTCTAGGAGAATTATAAAGGAAGTAGTTGTATACCGAAGCAAGAATTCAGGCATACCAAGGCTTCTAGCTAAAATTCCACTATAATAACTTAATATTATCATTTAATTGTGCTTAATTTTATATTCAAACCAAAACTCTTTTGGGAGCATTTAGTTGTAACATCGTTTTCTTGAATTAAATGTCCAAAGAGTGAATAAAAAGAAAATCAGTGTGTGCACTTGAAGAGTGTTGACCAGCAACGTGAACTGGGCTGTCAGAACACCTTGCTAAGAACAAGTCTCTGGCTCAGAGAACCAAACTTGAATAAAATATCTTAATGAAACCAACTATTTCCCAATATGATTTCTATGGGAGGAATTTGGCCCTAGCTCAAAAAAAATTATGCAAATTAATTTTTTTAAAAGTAACTCGAAGCTTGAAAACCATTTTTGTGAAGTATTCTACCACATAGAGTGTAAGTGTTGTGCAGTCCTCTCATCAGGAGAAAGAGTGTAAAATATCAAATTATGTCATTTAGAGCAAGGGAAATATTAGTCTATTGCTTGTAAAAGAGAAAATAAGACCCCAGGGACTCAAACACCACTTCTGTGTTACTAGGCCGTCTCTAAATGAGCCATCCTTCAAAAATTCAACTTCATAAGTTATGTCTTAGAAAGTCTCTCTAATTTAAGACATTCAATAGCTTTGCGTTTGAGAATGACTCCTTCTGAGAGGGAGCAAGAAATGACCAAAAGGAAGCCTGTGAGATACGGAGATATTATTGTCTCTCCTGTGTGTTTGGTGATTTAGGAAAGACTTATGTGCTGTTTTCTTTCTTTTTTTTTTTTTTTTTCCTTTCTTATTTTAATGACCTTTCCCACATGCAGCCTTTCTAATTCCCATAATAACACTTTGTTTACACAGATAATTTTCTCTCCAGCAGGAGCTCTTCCATGCTTTAATAACCTTTTTTCATAAATCAACTCAGTGTGCTGTGAAGTTTGGTGGGGTTCAGGAGGAGTTCCCAAGTCTGCCCGTTGGGGCTCTGATTGCTCTATTGATGCCCCCCCCTCCGACTTCTCAGTAGGCTGATGTCAGAGTAGGGAATGGATACAGGGTTTTTGATGGCAAAAGTCTTCCTAGATTATCCCAGGGATGAGAACAAGCTCTGTGACAAATAAAATGTCTGAGAAAATCTGCTAGAAAGCCAATAGAGGCTTTCTATCCAGATAGAGGGAAATGTGGATTAGAGATTCTTGGGTAGCGTGTTTGCTTATCTCTTAGGAGTTGCTTAATTTTTATTTATTTCTTTATTTTACTTTGGTACAGGATCTCACTATGGACCTTGGACTTGTAGTGATCCTCCTGTGTCAACCTCCCTAGTGCTAAGATTACAGACTTGCATCACCATGACTGATTTCAGTGGCTGGATAGGCAGCACACCCAGGGTGGCACAGAATGCTATACTGGGGATCAAACTTGGGGCCTTGCACGTGTCAGGCAAGCACTTAGGCCACCAAACTATCTCCTGCCCTATTTTAAAGAATACAAAATAGTAATAGAAGAAAAAAAAGATACCAGCATTTGAAATGATACAAGATTTCTCTAAACAAAGCAATAGGAATACAACACTGGTTGCCGTATTATGTGATGCTATCTGTAGGTACAATCACCTGCCTAGCAAGCCCAAGGTCCTGAGTTCAAGTCCCAGTACCAGAAAAAAAGTTGGAGACATTTAACTTTTATTTGCCAAAAGCTCTACTCAGAAATTTAAATGATCACCACTGGGTGATTCAGATTTGAAAAATAATATTTTGGAAGGAATGCAAAACTGAAAAACAGCTCAAATTGGTATAGAACTGAAAGAAAAATTAATGGATAGCCACTGGCATAGCTTACCAGGGATACAGGTACAGTCTTATTGTCAAAGTCAAATACCATCAGCATGCTCTTTCTTCTATTTCTTGCTTTGCATTTCTACTAAATGTTTTGAGCCACACTTTCAACACATCTGAGAAAGAGGGCAGCTTCCAAGCCCTGTTCTCATCCTCTTAACTTAGGTTCTAGAAGAAGAAAGGAATCTCCTGTATCTTGGCGTAGGTATGTGAAACTCAAGGAGTTCCACGATTCCGACTGGTAATTCAGTGTGGACTAATACATAGGTGGATTTCCCAAAATGTCAAAATAACAAGATAATAAAAATAACAACAAAATCCTCTCAGTCAGCTCAATATTCTTCTCTGTACCTTGCCCAACACACACATGCTGTACTACCAGCAAATATTCTGGAAGGAAACCTCACCTCATATGGTAATAAAGAAGTAAATAAATAGGACAACTGACAAATTATAGTCTTATTGTAACTCCACCATTGTCTACTGACACTTATTGTCTGCTGTCCCAAACACTATTTTTCCTAACAAACATAGATCCACTGTTTTATATATTTTTATGGATAATAAAAGATTCAATTGTATTCGTTGGGGATCTGAAGCTCAAAGGGGCTCATGGATTTATACACAGGTTGGAGTCAGGAGGGATCTAAAGAGTCTTGGGAGGTTTTCTTTGCAAACATCTTAAGTATATTAAATATACCATCTCTTGCTCAAAACTTTTTGTACTGTTAACTTTACTGTCCCCCATGCCCCTTTATTGCATCGCACTTGGGATTCCTGGCACATATCCTGTGTTCCTTAGTGCATTGTGACCCATCTCCTCCTGGCGCATATCAGAGTGGGATTGCTCTTGAATCAGACAAAGCCCAGAGATCCAATGCAAATAATCATAGCCACAGAGTGGCTCCTCAGTGTGGGTTTATTTCTTCCACTTTTATCCTGTGTTTTAAAGCACATATTTATTTTTTATTTATTTTATATATTTTAAAGTTTATTCTTAGGAAAGGAGTAGATCAACTTCCATTTGCATCAACATTGTGAGATTGGAGTAGAGTCAGAGCACCTTTGTGTTCTCATAGAGGAGATGTACCTTTTCTCTCTGAATCTGTTGTATCACTGGCCCCCACTCCCACGAATGGTCCAGGGAACACGGTTTCACAGTATCCCCAGGTCATCTGAGCCTCCATCACTTCCTCAGGGCTAAATCTTTTTGTATCCAACTGTAGAGTATCTGTCCAAAATACACATCTACCCAGAACTTCCGAACTTGTCTATATTTGGAAATACCGTCCTTGTAGATGTTCATTGGTGGAAATGAGATGCTGTTGGTTTTGAGCGGTGACTCAAACTGTGTCCACAGGACAAGGCTTCCCCCTGCACATCTGGAAGACACAGATGGACAGGAGCAGGTCGATGCGAAGCCAGAAGCAGAGCCTAGAGTGATGTGACCACAAACCAAGGAATGTGACTCTCAGATGCTGGAAAAGGCAAGGGAGGAGTCTTCCTTAAAACTTCCCAAGGTAACATAGTTCTGCAGACATCTTTCAATTTTCTAATTTTCTTTTCAAATTATTAGTTCACATCAATTATGCAGAATAGTGTGTTCCATTTGACATATTTGTCTGTGCGTGTGACACAGCACCTTAGTAACTTCTTTCCCCCTTTGCCACCTTGTTCCTCCCTCTCATTCTTCTTACTCTCTTCCTCCTCCCTTCTACTTTTCTCTGTGTCTTTATTTGTCTCTCTGTGTCTACCTCTCTCTCTGTGTCTCTCTATCTCTGACTCTGTCTCTCTCCCCTTGCTGTTCATTCCATATGCGAGAGAAAATGTGATATTGTCCTTTTTGTCTGTCTTATTTCACTTGTCGCAATGTCTTATACTTTTATTTTCCTGTAAATTTCAGAATCTCATTCTTCTTTATGATAAATATTCTACTGTATATCATACTTTCTGCATCAGTAGCAGGCACTAGGACTGTTTCCATAGTTTAGCTATTGTAAATTGTGCCAGTTATCTCTAAAGTATGCTGACTTTGGTTTTTTAGAATATAATATGGAGTGATATATCTGAAACAAATGGTAGTTATAAATTTTTAGTTGTTTGAACCTACATACTGATTTCCATCATGTCTATAGTAGTTTATTATACACCAGCAGTGTAGAAGACTTCCTTTCTTCCCCACAGCCTTGCCAGCATCTATTTATCTATCTATCTATCTATCTATCTATCTATCTATCTATCTATCTATCTATCTATCTTCATGATGACAGCAATTCTGATTGGAGTGAGGTGGAGTCTCAGTGTTGGCTTGACTCCTTGAAAGCAGCTTGATTGCAGATTTCTAGACTTGCGAACTACACAAGAATAAATTTTGGTTGTTTAAACTGTGATCATGCTGTTCATGATCACATATTTGTTCCAGCAACTCTGGGAAGCTAACATACATTTTGCGCTAGTTATCATCTCAAAGCCTCAAGTTCTCTCTTCTGTGCTCTGCCCTGCCTTGCTGGGCCTGGGGCTTGGGGACAGTGTGTCTGCTTTGCAGCAGCTCCCTCTGAAGCTTTGCCAACATATGCACCGCAGGGAAGCTGCAGCAAAGTGGGGCAGAGTGATGGAACATTCTCCACCCTGCTCGACCCACTTCCCGTCTATGTGAACACAGTGAGACTCCTTCACCACGGGCTTTGCTGATTGGTTGCAATGTGCTGTGTGCCACCACAGCTGTGGAATGACCGGCACAGTTCAAGTGGCACTTGGAAAACTGGGGAGGTATAATGAAGAAAAGAGAAAGGCTTCCAGCCTGCGCATCTTTCACTGAGCAGTGAAAATCTTCATGGAGCCTTCTCAAGGTTTCATTCAGGGCTTCTTGGCCAGGATGGGTGCATATCCTCGCACTCTAGGTATAAGAGTTGCTGAGAGTGAGTAGCTCACATGTGTAGCCTTTTGTATGAAAGATGGGCTCTACCAGCTTCTTGTGCTGGTGAGATTTCTCCAATGTTGACCTGCTACCTAAACTATTAAACATGAACAATGTTAAGCATTGTGTAGACACTTGATGAAACTGAGTGAGGTAGGTGGGAAGGGGTCCTCAGCACAATCTGTGGTACTTAGTACACATTCAATAAAAAAACACACTTGCCTCCTGTCACTTTGCTGCTTGTTCCCCGGAACTGCCCATCATAATCAGGAAGTTGCTCTGGGTCGATGAGAGTGTATCTGAGAAGTCAGAGCTCCAAGTCCTTGCTGTCGCTCCTAGGTGTTTGCTGTATGTGGCACGTTGACTTCTCTGAAGGACTGTCAACATTGGTGTTGCCCTTAATCACAAAAACATACAAGTGAGCTATTTTTCTACCTCTAAGTATAGAAATTAAGACACAGGAAGGAAAAAGGTAGAATTTCTATTTTCAGCCATTTATCAAAATGAGTTTTCTTAGGTTTACTCAAAGCTCTAGGGTCCATCCCTCCTTTGAGAATGTGAGAGACTCAATATGGGTCAAAAGACATTTTGCCGGTAATAATGCAAACACGTATTCTGTGGCAACAGTGCGTCCTTCTCAGGGCTCCACCTGTGAATTTTTCCAGAGAATCACTTGGAAAAACACTTCTCCACACAGCCACAAGTGCGTTCATCTCCAGCCTGAGAACAGCACATTCCTGCTACTCATTTTGACTTTGGCACCTACCTTCTCAGTCTTGCTTTCTGTATTAAAAAATGGTGTTTAAGTCCATTCTACTACTGTATAATTCATGTTGCATTGAAAACATTAGGAAAACTTGAGGCCCTTGCATCTGGTACATTTCTTCTGGGAAATGCAGAGATATGTGGTGTGCTATGTCCCAGAGAAATCCTGGAGACAGAGACTTCTCAGCTGTTTTCCAGGTTCATGTGGGCATCTTCAGGTTACAGTCTCACAGGTTGTTTTGAGAATTTCTCCCCCAAAGAATCAGCAATGCTTAACCCTCTCCTCTCAAAATGTTTTTAAAATATTTAGTACAGGGTCAATAGGGTCTCACTACATGGATTGGACTTATAGTTATTGTCCTGTTTTCAGACTCCAAAGTGCCACCACACCCAGTCTCAGTCACCATCTCAGCACACACAGCATGCTGGGGATTGAACTCTGCTTACTGCGCCTGCCTAAAAAGGTGCCTTAGTCCACTGAGCTATCTGGCCAGCCCAACCTTTCCTAACTTTTGGCCTCTATTTGGCACACATATTCTCCCTGACACAGGACGCTACCTACATAAACTTCTTTACCCCTTCTTTACTTGAAAGTGCTAAGAGTTGACTTCAAAGCATCCCTCCGACCACCTTAGACATGTCCTAAGGCACCGACTTGTCTCCCCTGCCTTTCCCAAGGGACTGTGGCTTTGCCTTCAGGACACAATTTTCTTTTCAAACCATGGACACTGTTTTGCACTACAGAAGTTCTCAAGCCACAGAGAAAGGATTACGTTCTGTCGCTTTACGTCATGAACAACAGTTGATATCATCCGGTATGAACATGCGCACGTGTGTGTGTGTGTGTGTGTGTGTGTGTGTGTGTTGCATAAAATTCTAAGTAGTAAATGCTGCTTTCTTTTCTAGGATGCTGACAGTTTCTCACTTCCTTGCATTCTGTGTAGAAACAGCCTGAGTTCCCCAGATGGGCTGGAAACATTCTCTCCCCATTATTGTGGACTTCCCCCTCCCCCACACTGCCAGTAGTGTGTAGCTAGTGCTGAAAAGATGCTAAGTCTTAGGCTATATTTGGAAAAGGGAAAGAGAGGGCAGGAGGTGGAAGGGGGCCCTAGTTTGTGAAAAGCTTCCCCTTCAATCTTCAGGAAGCTTCTTGTCGGCTCTGTGGAACTTGGCTCTCAGCCAAGAGCTGTAGAAACTGCAGGACGTGTTATCAGGAAGGAAACTATTGACAAGACAGGATCAAACTGACCTTCTGGGGGTCCTTGGTATTCCTCTTGTACATACCCTGCTGAGGTATCAGGGGAACTTGTCAGGCCTCCCTTTCACTTGAGGAAAGTGCAAACAATGTCTCCCGAGAAACCAGGCAAAGAAGGACTCTCAAAGCATTCTGAAGAAGAGTGGAAACAAAACAATAGATACAAACAAAACATTTTCTTTTCAGAGAATTGTAGGTGAAACCTGTTTCTGAGCAAGTGAAAACTTGGTAGAAACAAAGATTTTTCTCAGGACTAGGACCTGGTCAGAAGATCCCCTCGATTAGGGCCAGCCCACTTTCTTAACCCCTTGGGAGCTAAGTGAGCTGCTTTGTGGTGTTCCAGGACACTGGACACCTTTCGGGTAGAGTCGAGGCAAGATGCCATGGGACTTGGCAACGTCTATGTCCCTCTGAGTTTTGTTTGACAAACTGGAGGATCTCCTCTAGTCTAACACATGGTGTATGTATGTGTGTGTATTTAATCCCATTGTTCCCTTTTGACCATGCAACAGTTGTTCTATGGCAACAGATGTGGCAATTTTCAGATGAAAAAAATTATTATTTTTTTTTTTAACAAAATATGATTTTAGGGGAAAACGCAAACCTCATACTTATATCATGGCTTCCAAGTTAAAAAGAAAACCTTCAATGTTGAATATGAAATCAAAATATCTATATTTGTAAATGGATAACAAGTACCCAGAATTACTCTAATGACCTTCAGAATCAAGAAACATGGCTCCCTGTGCTGAACGCAAACTCTGGTGCTCCATAGATGATGAGAGAATGAGGCAGAAGGATGAGCACAGGGCTGAGATCTGCGAGCTCTTCACTTTCTCTCCCCCTCCACCTGCTGTCAATCGTCCCACCCCCTCCAAGTTCTGACACATGAATTTAGAGATCCTGCCACCAAGTCTTGATAGTATCAATCCAATTGATTTTCAAAAGTTAGAAGTTACCGCTTCATAATGTTTTGCCTAAAGATGTCACGCATTCATAAATAGCACATTGCTACCTAGTATTAGCCCAAGTGGCTTTAGCATAAATGAAATAGATTAAACAACCTTTCCATAAGTCTTCCTAAAGCAAACAGTCTATTATCCAGTTTGAGAGTGATTCATTCAAAAATAAAAATAATCCCTGTGATTTTAAATACTTCAAACCCAGTATCTGCTATCATGGATAATATCACAATAGATATTTGCCATGACTTTTCCTTGCATGTCTATAAAAATTGGCCCAGAGTGTGGGTTTACAAGCATGTATCAGGAAGCTTTTCTATCCAACAAATTACTGAGGTAATCAACTTATATAAAGAGGAGGTATATTTCGGCTCATAATTTTGGACCATAATTGATTAGAGTTATTGTCCTGTGGCAAGGCAATATATCCTAGTAGGGATCACATGCTGGACAGAGTCCACAGGTTATGGCCAGAAAGCAAAAGACAGACAGAGAAAGTGGCCGCAGGCACACTACCCCCTTCCCAGGCAGTACTGCAGTGATCGGAAGGCCTTCAACCACATTTCCTCTCTTGTAGTTTCCACCGCTTCCAAATAGTATCAAGCTAGAGACAGAACCTTTAAGACATCCAGCTGTGAAAGATACTTAAAATATAAGCTATAGAAAAGAGAAATTTCTGGGAGATAACAAAAGTATTTACTAAATCTTATAAAATATGTTGCTTTCTACAGTATTTACATGATTAGTGGCAAGGCACATGGCTCTAAATTCCCAGTATTTCTTGGTAGTATCAGGCTTATTAATCTGTTAAAATTTCCAAACTGTACACTAAATCGCACAGTGAAATAGCTACAAAAGTTGATATTGGGTGTATCATTTTGCAAAGCTTATGAGAAAGAAAATGAAATAACAAATTACTTAGGAATATAGGCATGAAACATTTTTTAGAAGGGTAGATAAGCATGAAACTCAATAATGGTAACTTAGGGAAACATAGGAGTGAGAGATTAGGCAGGAGTACACGGATGTTGATAATGTTCTAGCATTACCATCATCATGGTTACTTGAAATTTGACTGGCCTAAGGACTTCCCAGGTAGCTGCTACAATATTATTTCTGGGTATATATGAGGGTGTGTCTGGAAAAGATTAACATATTAGTATCTCACCTTCATCAGTGAAGTTTGGCATCACCTAATCCAGTCAGGGTTTAAGGAGAACAGAAAGGCAAAGGAAGGATTTGCTGTCTCTGAGCAGAGACAACCATCTTTTTCTAGCCCAAGACATTGGTTCTCCTGGTTCTTGGAGCTCAGCCTGAGGTTATGCCCTCAAGTCCTCTCTTTAAATCTTAGCTCTTTGCACTCAGATTGAATCACACTAGCAGCTGTCCTAGACTTGCAGCCTGCAAACTGCTGATCATGGAAATTTTGTTTCCCAAAACCATATGATCTGATTCCTGTATCTCCTTGTGTGCATGCTTACATGCCTCTGTGTGTGTGTGTGTGTGTGTGTGTGTGTGTGTGTGTGTGTATCCTATTGGCTTTATTCTTCAGAGGACCCCAATTAATAAAACTGTTAAACTTCATATACTACATATCCTTTTGTGTGTACCATTATATAATTTTTTATACAAATAAAAGTCTTGCCCTCCAGTTAAAGCTGAGATCCTGGACATGACCTAGAGGTTTTATTTCATTAACTTTTAATGGGACTGAGCAACCTATAGGAGCAAGGAAAGGGGAACAGAAGTATAGCAGTGGAAGGATGTATGAGACAGCTTCAACTGGACAAAAAGAGGACCCTCACCATCTGAAATCCATTCTTGCCTTTGTCACTTAATATTAATGTGGCTTTGGGACAGTGATTTTACCTCTGTGGGTGTCATTTGCTTTTTTTGTAAAATAAGTAAATTGAAACATATGCCTTTCTTTCTTTCTTTCTTTCTTTCTTTTCTTCTTTCTTTCTTTTTTTCTTCTTTCTTTCTTTCTTTCTTTCTTTCTTTCTTTCTTTCTTTCTTTCTTTCTTTCTTTTTTCAGAACTGG
>PVKN010037456.1:0-11242 GCA_004027915.1 Capromys pilorides
TATCAAGGGGCCTCATTAGAGGTATAGAATAAGGTGATGAGATTGACAGGCCTGTAGGGGAAAATAGTGATAGCAGGACCTTTTATGAAGATTAGGTGGATGTGCTGTATCTGAGGAGTCATTAGGGCTGGAATTGTCTTATGTGTGATGAGCTCATGAAGGTGATGGGGTGTGTGGAGACATGGGGTCTGTCTGTGAGCTGTGTTGTCTAGTTGTTTAGAAAGGTAGGCTATTGCCTGAAAGGATGTCTATTATATTGTAACCCCAAGAGGTGGTATATAGGGTAAAGGATGAATTGAGTTGGGTAAAGGGAGAGCTGGGGCCCTTTGGAGAGCCTCTTGTAGCTTGTGAAAGATGGAACATATAGGAGCATTGGGATTTAGGGGCTCTTGTAGGGAACCCTTTGATGTCCTGTAGAGAGGCCGTGCCAGAGAAGTGAAGTTGGGAACCCAGAGGTGAAAGAAATTAGCCAGAGCGAGGAAGGAGAGAACTTGCTGTTTTGTGGGTGGCACCCGAAGGTCATGCAGGAGAGCTTTGTGGTCGGCTGTGATCACACGAGTGGTAGGAGCGAGGGCGAGTTTTAGGTACGTGACTTTTGATGAGGTTATTTGAGCTTTGGAGGGAGAGTTTATATAACTTTGTCTGCCAGGAAATTGAGAAGAGTGTTTGTGTGTTGTAGGGCGAGGGCCTGAGAGGGCAAGCAGAGGAGAAGGTCGTCTGTACATTGGAGGAGCCGGCTGGGCTTGAGGTCAAGGGTTTTGAGATCAGCAGCAAAGGCTTGGCTAAAGAAGTGAGGACTGTCTCCGAACCCCTGAGGCAGGACTGTCTATGTGAGCTGTTGACGGTGGAGAGTGTCTGGATCAGTCCACGTGAAGGCAAAGAGATCTCGGCAATCTGAGTGTAAGGGAATGGTGAGGAAGCCATCTTTGAGGTCTAGAACAGTAAAGTGAGTCGTAGAAGGAGGGATGTGGGAAAGCACAGTAAGGGGGTGTGGCACCGCTGAGTGAATAGGAGTAACTGCATTATTCATAATTCTGAGATCTTGGACCAAATGATAGGAACCATTAGGTTTGAGCACAGGAAGGATGGGAGTATTGTATGGCAAGTGGGCAGCTCTAAGAAAATCATTGGCAAGGAGGCAGCAAATAATGGGCGTGAGTCCCCTTTGATGCTTGGGGGCTATTGGGTATTGGGGAATGTAGGGAGATGTTGTGGGATGTCTGAGGCTCATTAGTCTAGGAGTGGCATGTGTGGCACGAGTGGGACTGGAGGTGCCTCAGAGTATGTGGTTGACAACGGAAGAGGGAGGGAGGAGCTGGCTGTGTATAGAGGTTGAGTTTGTAGAATGTACACTGTGGGGAGAGATGAGAGAGAAGTGGAGCTTTTGGAGGAGGTCTCTCCCCATGAGACAGGTTGGGATCGCAAGGAAATTATGAGTGAAGGACAGTGTCTGAAGTCAGCAGGGAATGGGCCTGTCTGAAGGGATCGTGTAGGTCGGCCACCAACACCCACTGTAGCGACCGTAAAGCAATATAGCAACTTTAGAGCTCAGGAAGAACATTATATGTGGTTTCCATGTCAGCAAGGAAGAGTTTTTTACCTGAGATATCTATCGAGACTTGGGACTCTGATAAAGGTACCTCGATGTAGACCATGGAACCCAAGTTCTGTTGTTGCTCTTCAGCGGCAAGACCAAGCAGGTCAAGTAGTGATGGATCTGGCTGTAGCAAGTTTTCCTGTGAGGGCAGGGAATTGGATGACTTACCCGCTCTTTGGTGGACAGGAAAGTTGTGTTTTCAGTGACTCTCAAGCTTGTAGATGTTTTAATGGCAGCTATAAGTTGGGGCAGGCTCACGTCCAGTGTCATTCTTCACCGCACATGAAACCATCCAGGAAGGGCTTGGGTGGCAGGGTTGTTTAGGTTTAGCATTATCTTGTTAAGGTCCTGTTTTGATGGAAGTCTCAAGTGTAGCAGCCAAAATTGGCACTGTGTATATTTAACTTTGGTCTCTATTAATGAAGACATGGAAAGTTAGATTAAGTAAGCTTTCCTGTGGGGTTTGAGGGCCAAGATCTATGTTTTGAGCTTGGCATGAATGTCAGGAACAGATAGGGATATAAAATAGAAATTAATAACAATTGTTCTTTTAGGAGAATCTGGGTCTACATTTGGAGCAATATATTTGATCATTAGAATTTTATCTGAGTGTCAAATATCTTGAAATATAAAGTAAACCAGAGAACTGTTATTTTTTATCAACGATGGACATTTTAGCAGTTAAATTCCTATAGAATGTTAATGGACAATAGTTATACACTTTTGCAAAGAACATTTGACATTAATAGTCATACATAGTAGAGTAGCATAGCAGTCATAACAGATGGTGAAATCTATTTTGTTTTGGCGTCTCTAAAGGAAATGGCACATACACAGGATATATGTCACATAACTTTTAGTTAGAAAGTTAACATTTGACTGATGACCTCATGTTGGCTTGACAGGAACCTCTTGTTATGAATGAATACCTGGAGCATAAGAGAAAGGCATATGTTTATTTTTTTATAATTTTTTATAAACTTTATTTATTTATTAATGTTATGGCCAGCTCAGCCTGCCCTTGGGGGTAAGGTTAGTGCAGCATCTGATGCCAGGAGTCAAACTGCAGTCCCTGAGGTTGCCTAAGCTTGCCTAAGCAGGCGCTTTAGACCGCTGAGCTATCTCACCGGCCCTCGTGAGAAAGGCATATGTTTAAATCTGAATTTACATTGTAGAATACTGTACATTTGGAAGGCATGAATATATTTAATATATTAAGCATTTTTTATGAGAATATTTTATTTTAATTTTTGAAAAACTGTGTTTTAACCAATGACCAAATTATTAGGAGTGTCTTTTAATGAAATCATTGGGGACCCTTTATTGATGAACAAAGGTTGGCCACCCTCTATCCACGAATTATGAGTCTTGTTTAATAATCTCTCCCCATTTTAATGATTTTTATTCAATTATAAAGTAATTTTGATATCAGTTAGACCAGCTGGTAACTCAGGAGAAAACATGTTTTTAAGTTTGTATTTTAGAGCTCAAATCAAAAGGAACAGTTGCTTACAGAATGACACAAAAACAAACAAGTACACCAAGGACACATGGACATCCTTATAAAATGAGAGTGCACGCAAACATATATCCCTAGCCAGATTAAATTATGATGACCTTTTTAGTTTTGTAATTATGAGAGACTAGTCAGAACTTTTGTAGGCCTATTAGCAGAGATCGCTTAGAACAAGAATTTGGAAAAGGTAAAAACCTCTTACTTACAGTTAATATGTTCAGGTTTGATGTAGTGTATCGGGTTCGAGTGGGAGCAAGCAAACTGAGCAGGGCATAGGACTGGGCACAGCACAATAGAGGTGACAAAGTGTACCGGTCCCGGACTTGTAGGCTGGCAGTGAGGGGTCTGTTGTGGCTCTGCCTGCAGAGGTGGCTGAGGGGCTCCAGTCGCACAACAGGCTCGCCTGGGAAGGGCAGTGCGCTCCTTTGTTTGGTGGGCTGTTATCTTGTCTTTAGCTTGATGGATGGCAGAGGGAGGGGCATAGGCTGCTGGGGAAAAAGTGTTAAAACCTGACGGAAAAAGATCGTAGCTATGAGGGAGGGGGCAGCGAGGAATGTGAGGAATGCAGGACCGATGGAAAGTTGAGAGGTCATGACGTCTGCAGCAGCGACTGCAGCAAAGGCCCCGGGAGGACGGCGGCTGCGAGAGTCCCGAGCGGTGGCTGTGGCAGCGGGCGCAGGGGCTGGGGTCGGCCTGAGAGCGATGTGAGGTGGGGATTTGTCCTCGGTTTAAGCAACTGTGGAAAGAGAGATGGGGGTGAAAGGTTACTGTGGAGGGTTGAAGGGGGCGCCGCAGCAAGTCTGGAAACTGTGGAGACTGAGGAGGTTGAGGAGGTGTAATAAGGGAGGGGGAGCGAAGACGCGGAAGCAGCCTAGCAGCGTCTCCAGAGGGTCCTAGGAGGCGGAGGGCGGGGCCGGGCGGAGGGGCGGGGCCGGCGGAGGGGCGGGGCCGGTGGAGCCGGAGAGCTGACAGTGTCTGGGCTCCTCATACCGTTTAGGGTGGGAAGCAGAAGAGGAAGATGGGTCCTCAAAGAGAAAAAAAGCTTGAAGAGAGAGTTTTCCGCCATTTGCCGGTTCAGTCACAGATGTTTAGTCCATAAGACTTTGATTTCTATTCAGCTATATTATGCCTTTCCATTTCATTTCTTCTTTAGATTTCTTACACTAGGGAAACTATACGATATTTACACATGTAAGTCTGGTTTATTTCACTTATGAGTATATGTTCAATATACCTCCATTTATATATGAAGTCCTCCAGTTTATCATTCTTTATAGCTGAGTAATATTCCATTGTATAAAAATACCACATCTTTTTCAACCGTTCTTCAAATGATGGGCATTTTGGTTGTTTCCAAGATTTAGCTATTACAAATTGGGCTGCTATAAACATAGGTGCACAGATATCGCTATGGTATGATGTTTTCAGTTCTTCAGGGAAAATTCCCAGCAGGAGGATAGCTGGATTGAATGGAATTTCCAGTTCTAGTTTTTTAAGGAGCCTCCACACCGCTTTGCATAATGGTTGCACCAATCTGCATTCCCACCAGCAGTGGAGAAGGGTTCCTTTTTCCCCACAACGTCTCCAATATTTGTTGTTGGTTGATTTCTTTATGATAGCCATTCTTTCTGGGGTGAGATGGTATCTAAGTGTTGTTTTAATTTGCATTTCATGGATAGCTATGATGTGGAGCATTTCTTCATATACTTATAGGCTTGCTGAATTTCTTTCTCTGAGAAGTGTGTGTTCATCTCAGATGCCCATTTCTGGATTGGGTCCTTGAATTTTGGGACCCTAATGGTTTTTAGTTCTTTATAAATTCTAGATAGGAGACCTTTGTCTGAATACTTATTAATTAAAATCTTTTTGAAATGTGTGGGTTGTCTTTTCACTCTGTTGGTAATTTCTTTTGACGTGCAAAAACTTCTTAGCCGAAGGAGGTCCCATTTATTGATGCTTTCAATGTTTTTTAAACTTTGGAGAATCAGTAGATCAGAATTTTTTTGTGTGGGCCAGGGGTTTTATATTGTGGTCAAGCTGTCTGACAGTAGAAGATTAATTGCTTAAGTTTTATGGCCTCTGGGGCTGGGGAGATAGCTCCGTGGCACAAGTGCCTGCCTGGCAAGTGCAAGGTCGTGAGTTTGAACCCTGGTCTCACAAAAAAAAAAAGTTTTATGGCCTCCCAGAGGCTGAGGAAGAGGAGGGATGGAAGCTGAGGGATGGCAGCTGAAGGGTTATACAAACCAGGCAAAGCGAAGAGAGAACAATTTCCCTGAGTGACCGAATTAAAGCTGAGCGGGCTCGTAAGCCTGGGGAGCAGGTCGTCACCAGCTCTCAAAGCTAAGAAGAGCAAAAGTGAAGTCCCCAAACCTTGGTCCCTCCAGTCATCACCATGGGCCAAGGGTGGAATCCCTGGGGGCAAGTACCAGAAACGGTTAGACTTCTGGACTTAGGGCCCTGCGAATTTCTGAAGATGGCAGGGGAGTGCCCTAGGGGAAGGGTATACACCCAGGCAAAGTGAAAGGGCAAACCCCTGGAGGAGAGAACCAGAACCCAGAGAGCTCAGCCTGCCAGGGAGGTGTGAGGTGGACCCGTGTTGCATACAAGTGCTCGCCAATGGCAGGAGGCAGATCCTGAAGGAGAGGAGCTCCACCTCCGCAGATAGGGCAGGGGAGCTCAAGACTGGGTGTTTGGCCCCCAGGAGCCTCACATGCTGCTTATCTATGGAGTCACAGCACCATATGATAGGTTCTGGAAGCAGCAAGTAACAGGCAGAAGGAAAAACGAAAGGGGCTTTATTCTCTTTCAGGACCACAGGAGAGAATGTGGGGATGAGGAAATATATCTCAATTACACAAAGAGAGGCTGAGGCTTTTATGGCCTTTTGCCAGGGGCGGAGTTTGGAGGTGATGTTTAGATAGACCTGAGGGAGCTGACTGGGGGTCTTCCCTGAGGCAGCAGGAAGAGTGGAAGTAAATTATGTCCTGGGCTAAATTGGAGAAGGGGAAGTGGTCTTGAGAGCATAGGCCTTTGTTTTAAGGGCATCGGCCATATTAGATGACCACCATCATGATTCTAGCAATTGACACTAGGGCCAGAACCTATCAGGAGCAGTGCTGCAGATTCTTATAACCTGACACATACAATCAAGCCATATGGTCAAGCAACCAAACTCCTTGTGATTTTCCCAATTAATTTGAAAACTTATGCCCACACGAAACTCTGCATTCCAACATGCATAGCAGGTTCTTCATCTTCAAAACCTGATGCCTTTAGTAGAGGAAAGATAAGCCAACTCTACACCCAGGATGGAATATTGCTTAGTTTTTGTTTTAATTGCCATGATCTAGCAAGCCATGCAAAAGACCTAAAGATTCTTAATTGCGTGTTGCCGAATGAAATAAACCAAAGTTAAAAAAAAAAAAAAAGCTACATACTGCGTGATCCCAGTTACATGCCATTGTGGAAAAGGCAAAAAATGTAGAAGAAATGCAGAACACAGCTCCAGCTGCCGGAACCTCAGGGCAGGCAGGAGGATGGCTGGGCACATTGCAGAAGATGTTTAAGGCAGTGTAAAGCCTCTGTGTGATACCATGTGCATGTGCCAAGACTCATGGAATTTATAACACGGACAGTGAACTTCAGTGCATGCAGAGGTTTGAGTATCACCACGCATGAGCAAGGCCCTGGATTTGGTGTCTAGCAGCACACAGAAAAATCCTGCAGAAGACATCAGGAAATCCCATCATGGAAAGCCAAAAGGCCCTGAGAATCCAGCTGCTGCGGACATGTGGAACACCCCATTGAAGTGGAGGGGGGCTAGAAAGTGGCCCAAGGAGTTCTGGAAGTGAGTGGCACCCCAGACCAACAGCTGATGGGAACTGCGCGAGCACTGCGCTCCCTGGCAAAGCGGCGTCCCCTCGGAGTCCATCTGAAATTGCTACCCTGGAAATGAACAGTTCAGGGAGCCGAGGGCGGGTGGTGCGAGTCAGCTTGCTTTCTGCTAGAAAAGAGGTAAGCGAAAGGGAGGAGACTTCGGCCTACACCATGGAGGCCTTCTGCTTTGCTCTGTCTTGATTTAAACATTAATCTCATTCCACAAACACCTTCGTAGCAGCATCTACAAGGGACCCGGTGGCCCGGCCCAGCTGGGGTCTGGAGCACACAGAATGGATTCAGGAGGAGTGGGGGTTCCTGTGAGGAAAGCAGGCGCCAGTGAGGCAGCTGCAGAGCAGAGGCAGGCAGCCCAGCGGCGCCCAGCTCGGGGGATTGGCAGGACACAAGCATTCAGGCAAAGCAAGCCTCTGGGGCCTCGGTGTGATAACAAGCTGCCACTCAAAACTATCTCCTGACCACAGGGCTATTTGTTTTCACCCACTAATGAGAAGCCCTGGCATCAGAAAGCACTGAGGGCCAGCCCTGGAGGATGGATCGATTTCACAAGAAAGCCCTGCGGAGAGCTCCCCAAGCGGAGGCAGCTGCTGCCAAGGTCAGTCAGCGGACGCGCAGCCACAGCTGGGGGGCAACGACCCGCGGCCTGGGGCAGAGCAGGAGCACCTGGCGGGAGCCATCCACCCTGTGTGGTCTGGGTGTTCAACGTCTGCAGAGAGCCCTAGGGCTCAGCGGTAAACGCAAATGGATGAGAAGCAGGAGCGGCCACCTTGCGGGCCTAGGCAGCCCCAGTGGTGCGCGAAGGAAGGCACGGGCCACACTGGCCTGGCCTCTCTGGCTTCGCAGGCTCCAAGAAAACCCCTTGGCTTCCTCCGTGAGATGTGCTTGCGGGAGAGCTGCACCACAGGCTGCAAAGTCTGGATTCCCGGCTCCAGAAATCCATGTGGTGCTCTGGGCTCCAGTTCAGAACTGTCTGTGAGGTCACCTCTCTGTCCCATTTGGATGCAATAAAGCCATGCATCCTCGAGCATCCAGGGACGCACGGGTCTTTTTGACGACACACACTACGTACAGTATCTCGTGCTTGTTTCAATGATTAAGACTTGCAGTTTAAAAATATCCCTAGGTGGACCAGCCAGATAGCTCAGCAGACTAAAAAGCCTACTTAGGCAGAGCACAGTGGCTGGGGTTCAATCCCTGGGTGTGCCGTGCTGGCCCTGCCCCCAGGGTGTGCTGAGACACCAAATGAGGCTGGGTGTGGTGACACACAGCTATAATCCCAGGATGTGGGAGATTTTTTTTATGTCACTGCTGTCCTGAGAGGTATGGAACATGCAGGATGTTACCAACATCTGGTCATGGGGTGGGGGGTTGTCCAGGAGGCAGAGGGTGGCCATGCAGGGCTTATAGTGACAGTGCCCAAATCATGCATGTCTCTGCCCTAATCTCCTGACCCACACCACAGCCAGGGTCCCCAGACACAGTGCACCAACCTGCCCACATGGACCGTGCCAGCTCTGGTCCTGACCAGCGCAGTGGTTGCCCTCTGGGCCGTCCATGCTGCATAGGCAGCTACAATACTTCGCTGAGCTCGGGCAGCTATCAAAATCTTGGAACAGAACCAGGTGCTAGTGAATAAAAAAGTAAACTAGCAACCTCCTCCTTTGGGGAGCAAATCATTCTCCTGCCTTTTTTTTTTTTTCTGCTTTTATTTTTATAATTTTGCTAATTATGTGTCCATCCTCAAGCAACAGAGTTTGGCTGTATTTCCTTCTGAACTTTATATATATTTGTCCCTTTAGTGTTTTGCTCAGTATTATGCAAGACGTGACCAAAAAGATACCTCAAGTATTTAAATCTTTCAAAATGTATTATAGTACACCCCTCTCTCCCTTGATGCTGCCTACGGAGGGGGCAGCCACCTACCACTTGGCACCATGGTGGCCCTCAGACCCCTTGTGAAGCCCAAGATCATCAAAAGGAGGACCAAGAAGTTCATCCAGCGCCAGTCAGACCCATACGTCAACATTAAGTGGAACTGGTGGAAAGCCAGAGGCATCAACAACAGGGTGAGGAGGAGCTTCAAGTGCCAGATCTTGATGCCCAACATAGGTTACAGAAGCAACAAAAAGACCAAGCACACGCTGCCCAGCAGCTTCCAGAAGTTCCTGGTGCACAATGTTAAGGAGCTGGAGGCTCTGCTGATGTGCAGCAAGTTTTACTGCGCAGAGATTGCTCACAGTGTCTCCTCTAAGAACCACAAGGCCACTGTGGAGAGAGCAGCCCAGCCAGCCCTCCGGGCCACCCATCCCAATACCAGGCTGCACAGCGAAGAAAACAAGTAGACGGCCTGTGTGCATGTTTATTGGTGCTTCAGCAAAACCACAAAAAAACAAACAAAATAAAATGTATTACAGTACAAACACGTGGCCTTTGATCTCAAAATCCTCCCCTTCACTTCAGACTGACTCATCCCCTCACTCTTGCCACTTTCTGAAGCAGTTCTGGAAGCCCTCTTGGCTGAGTGTCTGGAGTTGCGCTGCTGTGGCTGCCTCGAGGCGCTGAGTCCCTGGGATGGAGCCCCACCTCTGCCCATCCCTCTATGCCACCCCAGTGACTGCAACTGAAGTAGTCCAGGTTCCTCATGGAAAATGGTCTCACAACTCCGGTGCCTGCCTGCTTGGAGGCTGCCCTTCCCTCGGCCCCATGCACGGCTCTAGCTATGGTCATGGTCCTCCAGTGTGGGGTGGCTGCATTAGAGGACTCGCGTGTGTCTCCATTCTGCTATCTAAAAGTCTGTGTTAGGGCCAGAGAGACAGCTCAGCAGATTAAGCACCTGCTTAGGCAGACTCAGGGGCCAGGGTTCGATTCCTGGCACCACATGCCGCACCAGGCATACTGAGCAAGCAACCGAGTCCGGGCTTGGTGGTGTGCACCTGTAATCCCAGCACTGGGGAGGCTGAAAACAGGAGGATCACTATAATTTTGAGCCGCATAGTGAGACTTTGCACAAAAAAAATAAAAATAAAAATAAATGAGGGGCCAGCGAGATGGCTTAGTGGTCTAAAGCACTGCCTGCTTAGGAAAGCTTAGCCAACTGCAGGGACCTCGGTTCGATCCCCAGCACCACATGCTGTGCCAGCCCCACCCCCAGGGCAGGCCGAGCTGGCCATAATAAAAAATAAATAAATAAAAAATAAATGAAAGTCTATGTTTCATTCTGTGTCAATCACCGTGATCAGAGTTTTAGCAGCCAATAAAAGTCACCACAAAGTGTAGGAATAACTCAGCCAAGGGGAATTCAAGTCAACACCAAGGGCAAGGGCTAGGGGACCCCTGGGACCCAAGCAGTACACTGCCAACCCTGGTGTAGTGATTGATACATTGTGTCAGCTTGGCTGGATGATTCAGCAGCCGTTCCCTGTGGTGGGGTCCCGTCCTGGGGACAACTGGTTCCTCCCTGGAGTGTGACCAGGGCCTGCCTAGGATATGATTGGCTCCTCCCTAGAGCAGGATCAGGGCCTGTCTTGGGGTATGATTGGTTCCACCCTAGGGCACAATGGGCCAGGTCAGAGTGACTGAGCACAAAGAGACTTTTTAAAGGGGCTGAGGAAGGAGTTAAGACGTCACTTCCTCAGAGAAGCTTCAGTCTTCACATTCGGCCTGGACTTCATCATCTCGCTTGCAGCACAAACTCTTCAGCCTCCAGCTTGGATCTTTCACCATCAGTCACAGACTCTTCAGCGTCCATCACAGACTCTTCAGTCTTCCATTGCAGACCCATCAGCCAACGGATAGAGACTTACACGGAGCACTGCAGTGAGTTTCAGACCTCGGGACTGAATTCTCCAGTCCGGAGCGTGCAGACACGCTCTGCACACTTCCTCATCTGACTCTGTGGCTGACTGTTGTAAGCCAATCTTATAATTCCTTATAGATTGTATATTTTGTGTTAATATCCATTCCTTATATTATATCTGTTCTGTTCCTCTAAGTAAAACCCTGACCAACACACCTGGGCACTGCTGTGCTCTCTCGCGGCTCATCCTATGTTTGGAGAAGTGTAACCGTTTTGGAGCCTCTATTTCATCTGCATGTTGTCATGGACTATTGTCCTTCTCCCACGCCTCTGCCTTGGACCCAGTTGATTACGGACTGAAACCTCTATGAACCATGAGCTAAACTTTTCCCCTTGCACTCCAGGTATTGGGTATTTTGTCTCAGCAATAAGAAAGCAG
>PVKN010037457.1:0-11242 GCA_004027915.1 Capromys pilorides
TGTTATGTCTACGGTGTTTGATATTCAGACAGATAGTGATGTTAATCCCAACTTTCTCTGTTACAGTGTTATAATATTAAACTTCTATTCTGGATGTTTAACAACTTCGTTTAGTAATTTTAAAAGTTTTAGAACACATTAGAGAGAGCACTTGACTAAAGAGAGGTTACTTAATACTATTGGCAACATAGAGAAAAGGAAAGATTTTTAAGCCTGGCGTCTTACAATTCTCTTATTCACCATTAAATCTATGATTAGTTGAACCAAAGCACATGCATATACTTGTTTTAAAATGTATTTAAATATAAATCACTATTTAGTAAATTGGATTAACTCCAATTGTGTTTTTAATACTCCAAATGGTCCAAAAGTAGAAAAAGCAACAATTATAAAATTTTAAGGGACTTTATTTTTCAGAACAGTTTTAGGTTACAATGTTTACACTCGTGATTCTGATTTATTTCACTGAGGAGTAAGGTCATCTAGTTGCACCTATAAAAGCCTCCAGTTTACCTTTCTTTATAACTGAGTAGTACTCCTTTGTATAAAAAAAACATATTTTTTTTAATCTGTTCTTCGGTTGACAGACATTTGGGTTGTTTCAAAGATTAGTTATGACAAATAGTGTTCAGAACCTTTCCTTCCTTCATTTTGGGTGTCAGGTATTTGTTCCAGCAACAAGAGAACAGTAACTAAGTTATTTGTCCAAGAAATGAGAGAAAAGTAACTGAAACATCTCCCTAGTGCAAGAAACTGAAAGAATAAATAAAAACCAAAAAGTGAAATAGATATTATAAAAGGGAAAGAAACTGCTGAAAAGAAAAAAAATCTGCAATGGAACAAAGTAGTAAAGAAGGAAAGGGAAATTAAACACACACACACACACACACACACACACACACACACACCATAGCTAAGATAATTGACTAATTTCTGTTAGTTCATCAAAAGGAACAGTTGGGACTTACATTGTTTGATCAAATTTGCATGCCTATATCTTACAATCTGGGCAACTATTTTGAAGATAACACTATGCAATGTAATAACCATTGTTAATTTCCTTCATCTTGTTTTGAAATTCTGAATTGTTTTTACTGGATTTTTTTCTCTTAAAAAAAGAGAAAAGCAAACTGGAGAGGCAGGCACCACACATGCATAGCCTTCCCCATTATCCAGAGCCCTGAAAAGAGGGCACGTTTATTGCAATTGATAAACCCTGATCATACATCATTACACTCAAAATCCATGGTGTACCTTAAGGTTCAATCTTAGTGTTGTATATTCTGATGGTTTGCAAAAGTGAACCCCTCATTACAATATCTGTGTTCTACCAATTCATCCCTCCAACATATTAACCCCATTTGCTTTTTCCAGAATATTACATGGTTAGTACTGTATAGTGTATATCCCCTCCAGACTGGTTTTTCTTACTTAGTAATATATGTTTAAATTTCTTCCATGTCTTTTCATGGAGCAATGAATTTGATGCTCACTCCTCTGCAGTGTTTAGTAAGTCTCCATCGTCACATGTGCCACACATATTTTATTCCTTCACCAATACAAATACATATGTAGGTTTTTGCATGAGCACCTTCAATCCTTTGTGTAAATATTATAGGGTGTGATTGTTAGATGATATGGCGAGAGTATATTTAGTTTCATGGGAAAATGCCAAACCTTCTTCCAAAGCGGTTGCTCATTCTACACTTCCACCATCGATGAGTGAGTCCTGTTGTTTCACATCCTGGCCAGCATTTGGTGATATCCATATTTTGGAGCTTGTTGGAGCTTAGGGAGCTTGATATGGAATTTGTTTTTATATGTTGTTGAGCATCTGTGCGTATGAAGTAAATGTGATTAATTCCAGTTGGCACTACTATGACACCTAGCAAATCAGAAAGCAATGATTTTAATTTTTATTTAAAAACTTTTTTGTGTGTGGTTCCAAGGACCAAACATGACTTTATTCATCCTAGCAGTGCTTCACCACTGAGCTATACCACAGCCCTCACAAATTTTAAAATATAACTTTTTCATAGAACTTAGATTGTCATAAATAGTAAGGTCTAGATTCATAAATACAGGTTGGGGTTTGCTTTGTTTTATTTTATTTTCTCTAGGAGATGGTAGATCCAGATTACTGTAAACACACTCTGTTCTTGCTCTTGCTTGGATTGAGGTCAGACTTTTACTGCTGGGGAATTTTCACTATAGAAAGCAGTAGAGGACTAACTCTTATTACAAAAGCCCCTCTAAAATAGCTCGGCCTCGCCGTTGAGATGGTTCAGTGGTCTAAAGCACCTGCTTAGGAAAGCTCAGGCAACCGCAGGAACTGCAGTTCGATCCCGGGCACCACATGCTGTGCCAGCCCCACCACCAGGGCAGGCTGAGCCAGCCACAAAATAAATACAAATTAAAAAAAAAACTTAAGAAAAAAAAATAGCAACCTAACTACATGTCAGATAGATGCTAGTATAAAATAGCTCAGCCTTCCTTGCAGTACCAGCAGTAGTCTATCTGTCACTAGGAGCCCCTTAAAATTCCTCCTCCCAAGACCATCACAATGGTTGTTAGATATCAACATGATTTTTAGAGGGACCTTAGAAACCATGTCAGGAAGATATCCCCACAAATGGAGATGTCCTTTAGACATGAAAATTTTCCTTACAAAATGATAATTTCTGCCTTGTTTTCAGAGCTCCTCATATTGCTGCAATCTTTCAGAAACAGTCCTTATATATACTGAAAAGGCAAATTATAAATGGCATATCCTGGCTTCCTATAGACTTTGGTGTAAGAGACAGAATATGCTCCCCAAAATATGTCCTTAGGGGACTAGTCAGGTCACCAGTTACCTATCCAAAGATGGTGTGGCAGTGTGCTTCCCCCTAAGGTAAGTTCACTTTCAAGCAGTCAGGTGCTTAAGAAGAAGCATTTCTACAGGGACAAGGAGAATCAAAGAGTTCTAGCTGGAACTCACTGCAAACCCAGATGCTGAGATCAATGTGCCACCAGCTGAGATGTCTAGGAATGGGCTTGAGGGATCTGTTAAATGTTTGAATGACCTTGGTGATGTCAATGGGTGGCCCCAGGGGAATTCCACAGACAGAGAGGCTATGTGGGAGTTTTCAGAGGGCCCACCAAGTGGAGCACCTTCTACTTGCAGGACTTGAAAAAAAAATGTTCACTTGTTCTCAGTGATTTTTAGTCAGAAAAATTGAGAAAGGTTTTAAAACATTAATTTAGAGTTATAGTCAAATATGTGAAAAAACTGAAAAATTCAGAATTCAGTCCAGTTTAAAGGTAAATAATAAAGCTTCAAGGCCAGCCAAATTGCTCAATGGTCTTTACTGACCTTGAGGGGCTAGGGCCAAAATATTGGCTATCCTTGTAGCCCTTCTCTTTCTCTAATTTTTGGTCTGCAAACTGAAGTTGTTAACCCTCCAGAAGAGAAGCTTAGTGATATTATTACCTTATAACATAGGCTCTTGAGCTTAACATCAGTCTTTCTGAATATCAAATGCATTAGACTTAACATGGAACCAGTATTTTCCATCAAACATTGATATTCTAATAAATCCTTATAGAGGGCCTGGGGAAATGGCTCTTTGACACAAGTGCCTGCCTGGCAAGTGCAAGGTCATGAGTTTGAACCCCAGTCCCACCAAAAAAAAAAAAAAAAAAAAAAAAGTCCCTATTATAGAATGTGATAAGAGACCCTGTACTGTAACATCCTATAACTCAGTGGTGTCCCAAATTTTCTGTTTAAGGGTATTATGGGGCCATAGAGGAAAGGGATCCATGATGTGTTGTGTGCCTAAGAAGAGCCACCTAGAGAGAAAACATTCTCTCAGGCTTTCACAGAGAGCAAATTGGTCAACAATGGTCATGACTCATCCAGATGGCTGACACTGACAAAAGTTCTACAAAACACTCTACATAGTTTCAGGGTAAATCCTAAGGGGATTTGGCTTACCTTGTCAGAAACAAAAATTACATTTTTTGTTATATAGGTCTTGCTTTAACTGGGTCTTAACCATCCAGCAGAAAAGTATAATCACAAGGTATAAAAAGTAAAGTCATATTAATATGCTGAGCTCAGGTCAACAGCTTTCAACATTACCAGTTTTGTGGATAACCCACTACTATTATGGGCTATTGGACTATACATACATCTACTTTATCTTACTTCCATGAGAAGAAATATTTGTACAAATATTATTTAGAGAATGTATCATGTCTGCATCTTGTACTCTGAACAACTACTATGAAGACAACAATATGCATTGTATTAATTATTGTGGTTGTCCTACTAACCTATTTTGAAACTGTCTTATTATTATCACTTTCTCATTAAAATTAATAAAATTTAAAAAATAAATAAAAACCTACCAATGGGGGGAGGGAAACTCAAATAGCTCAGCAGATTAAAGTGTCTGCAAGTAGGTGCAGGGATTGGGGGTTGGATGCCCCTGGGCCTGCTGTGCTGGCCTGAACCCTGGGACGTGCTGAGGTAACAATTGAGACTGGGTGTGGTGGTGCGTGCCTGTAATCCCAGCTCTTGGGAGGCTGTAAACAGGTGGATAGCTGAGTCTGATCTAGTAGTGAGACCCTGAACACCCTGTAGACCCTTCCCTAAAATACATACATACATACATACAAAGAAAATGAATAAGAGGGCCAGGAAGATAGCTCAGTGGCATAAGTGCCTGCCTTGCAAGTGCCAGGTCTGGAGTTTGATTGCCAGTACCACACACACACACACATACACACCCACACATACACACATAAAAGTAGGCTATTTTAGAAAATGAATAGCATATGAGTCAAGCAAGTGTTGTGCTATCATTTTTTGTGGAAACATAATTTTCTCCCTAGAGTCATTCCCATTTCTACCAAAAATGCAATACAGATAATCAAAGATAACCTTTCAAAATTAATCTTATCTTGTTAAAATTCGGCCTGTTCATTTGCTTGAGGGGAGCAAGAATAGTTATTAACCATATAGGATCTTTTAAAGCCTGCTTTGCTGGATATTTTTATGAGGAATTCTGGCTTAGGCTTTTGAAATCTTTTCCAGGATAGGAAAAAAGCCAAACTCAAGACCTAATGTTATTCTTCACCAACAGTACCTATAGCTTTGTGTTGGTACTTCTCTACTCTGTTAGTGCTGGAGATTGAACCCAGGGTCTCATGAATGTGAACCATGTGTTTTACCACTGAGCTACATCCCTAAACCCTAGCTCTTCTCTTCTTTCCCAAGATTCCCCGAGTGCCCTAAGGTTGCCAGGAAGAGCCACTACTTACTCACCTATAAGTCTAGCAGTGCATTCAAACCAGGTCAAAGAAGTTTATACTGATTCCACAAACCAAAATTAGCTTCTTAAAATTGGTAGGTTGCATCTGACCATGTTCATCATTCTCACATGCACCACGCACAGCCCTTGGTAGCAGAAACAATGTTTCCAGTTGTGTCTTTTTCAAAGGAAGACTCCCACTGAATGTGCACAAATATTGTTGTAAAAGTGGGATTGGATAGGGAAAAAAAAGATAAATGTTTTACCTCCATTAAAAAGGTATAATTTACTAGATTGTGAGCTATGGTTATCTTAAGAAAAAGAGAAACATTAGTTTAAATCTAGGAAAACAAAATATCAAAGAATCAACAGTGTTTCAAACGATAATAAAAATTATAATCTTCCTTTACAGGGTGATTCATCTAGTCCCATGGAATCAGCTATTGTTCTGCTTGACCTTAGCAGTTTTAGGACCCATTGGTTTCTCAGAGTTCTGGAAGCTCTTACCAGAGTCCAAAAGAATGGTGCTAAATCTCCCACATACTTGTTCTAGTCTGAGTTATTTGCATGAATCTCCTTGAAGACAAAAGACTTTCAGATTATATCTACTTATGAAAAGCTTTTAGGAAAGTATCAGTATAAAAATTACTGATCTCTGTATTGCGCAATATTTCAATCCACATTGAAAGATTTGATGAGAGTTCATTCTAATGAAATTGACAAGAAATTCAGCCATTCCTACAACACACAATATTTTAAGACAATGACTGGAATTATTACTTATAGATGACATTACACCAACACAGATAAGATTATTAGAGCTGAATGTGTTAGCACAGGCCTATAATTCTAGCTAGTGCCCTGGGTGGGTGAGACAGCTGAATTGCATCTTTAAGCTTGTCTTGGGCAACTGAGATATGGTGAGAACCTGTCTTAAAATGAAAAATTAGAAGAGGGCTGGAGCTCAGTAAGAAGGCTCTGGATTCACTTCCCAGTACACACACACACACACACATACACACACACACACACACACACACACACACACACACACACACACACCAATCAATCATTGTAAATCTCACTTAAACAAAAATTTAAATCAGACTTTTGAAGGAGAGATATTGCTATTAAGTAACTCAACCAAAGCCAAATAAAAAAAAGCCTTTTGTGACCTAAAAATAATGTCTTTTGAGTATTAGCTCCAGACACAAAAGGTGTCCCAAAGAAGGTGCCCAGATGTGCTGTAGTCCTCCTGAAACAATAGCAACTCCCATGTACATCTGGAAGAAAGATTTAGATGGCCCTCACCTGGAACTGGCAATAGGCAGGGCACAGGTGATACAGGCTGAACTTGCTTTAGTAGTAGTGGAGATGAAAACTGTGGCAGCAGCATGATTTACAAGCAAAAGCTTTTATCTAGAAAAAAGAAAACATGGAGGAGAACTTAGTTTGAGAAGAGCTAAAATAGGTGCAGCTGTCATGGAGAAAATTACACAGACCTATTAACAGAAGAATAGGACTAGCTTTTATGGTCCCACCAGGGTGGACTGGGGTTTAATAATTTTCCATTGGGTCACAAATATGGTATTTTCCACAACTTTTTTTTGTCACATTTTGGGGGATTTTCTTCCAGTATAGGATAGGATAGGGAAAAAATTGACCTTCCCCTTTGATAGAGCCCTATAGGCAGAGATCCAGAATTGCTGACTTTGATAAGAATTCTTACCTCTAGTCAAATTCTGTCAGTATCTAGTGTGCAGATTCCAGAGCCATTGGGGGAATCTCAGCTATCTCATTCTCTTAATTGGAAATACAGGAAGGAAAAGTATTGTTCTCACTACTCTTTCTGAGTTTTTAAGTGTGCAAAATCCCTATAATAACCAAGGAGATAGCTCAGTAGAATAAGTGCCTGCCTGGCAAGCAGAAGGTCCTGAGTTCAATTCCCAGTATTGCAAATAAATAAGTAAATAAATCCCTGTAATAAAAAACAGGTTAGCAACAGAAACACAAAAATTTAATAATCTATACACCAGGAGACAGCCAGAGAAATGAGTAAATCTCGGTGATTTCTTTGAATTAATACTTCAATACCATCATTAAGTGAAACGAAAAAAGAAAGATGGTGGCAGGAGCAGAGCAGGGTAGTGATTGGAGAAAGAGCAGTGTATATGGGAAAGTTCTACTATATAGACTGACAGTGCTTTCCCTTGTCTCTTCATTTCCAAATTCACATCAAAAGAAAGATTTGTAAGAATTAGTGTTTTTGTATTGTGCTTCAGTATAAGTTTGATTTGAGGAGATCAATTGGCACCTTTCATTCCTGGGGACAGTTAATGCTTCTATTTTTCTTGTTTTACATCTAGGAAATTTGGCTTGGCTTTCACCTGTTAGTGCAACCAGGCTACCAGGACCTCATATGCAAGTGGCTAATCATCAGATACAGGCTGATACAGTTTGGGTCTGAAATTTCCTGAAAAACTCATGCATCAGAAGTAGGGCTTTTGAAAAGTGATTTGTTTACAAGGGCTCTGATGTCATCAGTCATTTCATGCATTGATGGATGGATAATTTGATGGCCACAGGAAGAAGAAACCCAAAAATTGGGACCCAGTTGAAGGGGACATGCTTTAGGGGACTGTATCTTATCCCCAGTCCCTCATCCCCACCCCCCTGGCAATAAAGTGCACAGTCTTCCTCCACCACACCCTCCCTCAGGCAAGCACACTTCCTCTACCACACCCTCCCTTTGTGATGTTTCTGCCTCACCAAGACCCAAGCAATGCAGTCAGCAACTGTGGACTGAATTTTCTAAAATCATGAGCCAAAATAAACCCTTCCTCCTGTAACTTGTTATTCTCGGGTTTTGGTCACAGGCGCAGAAACTCAACTAGCAAAAAAATACCAAGAGTATGAGCAGATAGAAATGTGAGCACATCCCATTTCTGGCTCTGATACAGGACTGAGACCTTTATAGGGTCAGTAGACAAGGATTCTCAAGACATATAAGTTAAATAGAAATTAATAGTCATGCATACAGGAGCAGGGTCTTGAGAGAGTCAGTGCAAAAAGATGACAACATACGAACACTCACTAGAGATTTTCAACCATCAAAGGCCAGGCCTCTTAGGGACATGTTCTGCACTGGCCATGTGCCTGAGGAGGATTTGAAGAGGACAGTGATAGCCTTCGGAGGCTCAATCCAGACCAGTGTGAATGCTCTGTCAGCAGATGTGCTGGGTCACTGTCAGCTGTTGGAAGAGACCCAGGTTTCAGGTGAAAGGTACAATTTTTTCACTGGCTGCCCCACGGTCAAGACTTGCACTTTCATCTACCACAGTGGAGCTGAGCAGTTCATGAACGAGACAGCAGTCTCTGCATGACACCATCATGATTGTCAAGAGGGTCATCAAGAATGATTCAGTGTGTGGGCCAAGGAGGTAGCTCAGTGACATAAGCACCTGTCTGCCAAGTGCAAGGTCCTGAGTTTGATCCCTGGGACTGAGAAAGAAAAACAAACAAACAAACAAAAAACCCAAAAAAGAATGATTCAGTGGTGGCTGGTGGTGGAGCTTTTTAAGTACATTTGGGATTACCCAAGGACTATCCCAGGAAAATAGCAGCTACTGATTGGAGCATATGCTAAGGCCTTGGAGATTATTCCATGCCAGCTATGTGACAATGCTGGCTTTGATGTCACAAACATCCTGAACAAAGTATGGGCCCGGCATGCCCAGGGTGGCATGTGGTATGGTGTGGACATCAACAATGAGGACATTACTGACAACTTTGAAGCTTTTGTGTGGGAGCCAGCTATGGTGTGGATCAATGCCCTGACAGCAGCCCCTGAAGCTGCATGCTTGATCACATTCCTTGATGAAACCATCAAGAACCCTCGCTCCACTGTGGACACTCTTCCAAAAGTGGGCTGGGGCCAGGGCCACCTCCCTTGAGATTCCACCCATCACACTGGCTGGCAGCTGGCTGCAGGTGTGCTTGCCCTTCTTGGCTTGGCTCATTGGTATCATGAAGAAGTGCTAGTAATTGGTCTGTTCTGTTCTCACTGAAGGTTATTTAAATAAAACTTAAGACTAAGAAAAAAAAAAAGCCCGTTCTCAAGATAAAGATGGAATGACCAGGCCTACCTGACCTCCTGAGGGATAACAATATCTTGAGATGGTATTGTTACTGGAATCACTGGGCCCAGTAAAGTCTGAATAGACATCAGTCACCCAGATGGATGACCAGTATCTAGACCTGTCCTTCCCAAACATGCCTTTGTTCTTTCCATGTATCCATGCTACAGGACTCATTTCTCTCTTGGATCAATATTAGCTAAGCAGCTACACTTGTAATCCTATAAGTTAATTATAGTTTAACCCACGTTGTACCCACATTGTGACTTTGCTATATAAATTACCCATAACAAAGGGCCTCAGTGGCAATCACTTCTGGTCTCACAGGAGCTATCTTTCAATGAATCTTTCCTACTCTCAACCTATGCTGTTCCTTAGAATTTATTCTTTGGTTTCATGGCACAAAACTGACATACCGTCTGTTAGAAGTTATATTTTTCCTATATTAACCTTACTCTTTCTGGTGCAAACAGTTTTACAAATGAAGATTTCCCAAATAGATGTAATTAGCCTTTACAAAATATTCATTTTTACTTGTAATTTCTCCTGCTGCTGCAGTCACTCAAAATAATCCTTATACCAAAGGGAGTGATGAATTCTGAACTCTTATACTTGATTAGAAGAAAGAGCTTGGACTAGCAAGATAGCTCAGCAGAATAAGTGGCTACTTAGGCAGCTCAGGGACCAGGGTTCAAATACTGGCACCACATACTGTACAAGGCCACCCCCATGCATGCTGAACAGGCACTGAGTCTGGGTGTGATGGTGAATGCCTGTAATCCCAGCACTGGGGAGGCTGAAAATAGGAGGATCACTAGGTGTCTGAGCTGCATAGTGAGACCTTGTAACAACCAAACACATAAAAAAGGCACAAGGGGCTGGAAGTATATATAGTGTATGGTCTCAGGTAAGCATATGCTTAGTGGAGCAAAGCCCTGGGATTAATTCACACACACACACACACACACACACACACACACACACACACACACACACATTGCCATATGTACTAGGCTCATCATATTTTAAATTCCTCAAGACTCAGGAAGCTGCCTCTGTTTAGGAGAGAGGGGCCACGTTCCATGTTACCTGAGGAAGTGCGCTCTTGGTTCAAAGAATTCCCATTAGTATGGTTGATTATTAAACTCTATCTTGGCCTTTTCCAAGCTAGTTGCAATATTTGTAAACCAACTGAATGAACTATTTTCTACACAAGTATTAGTTACCAGTTTGCCTTAATTAACAGGAAGAAAAAAAATCAGATTTAAGACAGCTGGTTGTTGTCAGGTTTGACTCCAGCATGATTTTCTCAGCACCAAACCTGTGTGTGAGCAGTCACATTGTGCTCACAAAATCCCAGCTCAGCACAGATGCTGTTGCCCTCGGCAAGCACAGGATGTCATAAAACAAGAGATCAGGTAGAGCATGGAATCTTCCAAGCACCGGGACACTTAATAGCATCCATACATTTACACAGGATGCTTTGAGGACTTTGAATACTGAGGCCCTAGGCAGTCAGTGAACTTTGACCACTGATATTTGCTCAGACCTTCTCACCTAATGTCCCTTGTCTTAACTTCAAGCTCCATGAAATGCCAGCTTTTCTTTGCTCCCACAGTCTTTCAGCTCTCTATCTGCTATTAAATCTTATGCTTCATTGCCTTCACACAAGACTATTGAGTGGTCTCTGTCTTAAATCATTTGTTTACCTAGTAATGTTTATAATCCTTACACAAATAAATAAAAATACTTACTACAACTTTCTTTACCATCTGTATTACCAAATTAAATGATAGTAAAATTAAACTT
>PVKN010037458.1:0-11241 GCA_004027915.1 Capromys pilorides
TATTAATTGGTGCATTTATTTTCTTACTTCAGATATTATCTCTGATCTGAGTTTGTCTATACATTTCTGCCTTGTCTGTCTACCTCAGATGCTACCAAGTCAGAGATTTTGGCTGCATGATTCCAGTTTTCTTCCATAGTATTGTCTCCTGTATTTGTTCTGGGTGGGGTCAGGACTTAACATTGCATATTTCTCCTTCTCTTTGTCATTTTTCATGACCTTTGCAATTTGGTGAAGCTATGTCATTAATGTCTATTGAAATTTGGGTCCAGATCCACCAATCTTGATCCCGTCCTGATGTTCCTATCTGTGTCTGACTGCTGTGTTCAGCTTTTTCCTGCTGCAGCTGGGTGTGGGCCTGGTTGGTCATCATGGGTGAGTGGGGACAGAGTTCTGGTGGCTGGCGGGGCTGGGGTGCATGCAGGCAGAGAGATCTTACCTGAGCGCAGGCCAGGTCCACTATATTCATTCTTTGCGAAACCTATGCAATGCCTTAGTTGTATTATGATCTTGAAATTGTTAATAAATCTCAGCATACCTACATTGCACTGTATAATATGATGTAAGCAAGGATACTTGCATACAATATTACTATAAAAGGGTTATTTCGTGCAGTCACACTTGTACATGATTCTAAAATAATCTAATTTAAAATGTCAAGCCATTGCATTTTTCAGTTGCTGTATTCAGCCATTTTGATCAATTTTTCTTTGATATCATGCCTCCTTTCAATTTCTCTTAGATCACCTTCTTTAGAGCAACATAATATCTCATATTGCTTTACAGTGTAATGTTCAGAGAAATGTGTATGATAAATCATAATTTATGCCTGACAGCTGGAGTTGATAGAACATCTGAAAAACTCTTAGAGCAGGTAATGGTGATGATGGAGATGGTATATATATAAAATATTAGTGGATATATAATAGCCTTCCTCATCCCTTGGGTAGAGGAAGGGAATTGATTTAATCTGTAAGTTAAGAAATTTTGAAAGGGTCTGGTAGGATGGCTAGTGGTCTAAAGCACCTGCTTAGGCAAGCTTATTGCCAGTTTTGTTGATAACCCACTACTATTATAGACAATTGTACTATATTGAATTATTTTGCTGAATTTAAGTAGCTACAATCTTCAGACTGGTTTTAAGTAAGAAAAGGCCCTTTAAAGTCTTCTCTAAATAAAGCTTCTCTAACAACAGGGAAACACACATCTCTGAAAAAAATATTAATTAATTAATTCAATTTTTTATCATGTTTGTTATGCCTAATGATTACACTCATCTTAGGAACCTGGTAAATGTACGTGTGTCACCTTCATCCCTTTTACTTCCCCTACTCTCATATCTAGATTACATAGCCAATCAGAAAATAAGGGGAAAATGTCAGAAATGCCAGAGCAGTGCAGCAATTGGTGAGACTGAGACTAATTTCTTGGATGGTGGGCGAAACTGGACAAGGTCTCATGATTATGAAGCTCCATTTTCTGTTTAATGTTTTTCCCTGTATATCTTGACATTTTAGTTTATATTGTTAAAACGGACACCAAATTTTAACTGGACACAACATGTGCTGGGTCTGAGTGTGATACATATTTTACATAGATGTCAGATTTTAGGCTTGGATTATTTCACGAAGTCTACACTTCACAAAATGCTTTTAAGGAAGAAAATTAAGCCATCATTTTTCTATATTAGTAGGATTATACTGTCAGGCTTGACTCTGGAAGGACTTCCCCAGCACCCAACCTGCATTTCAGCAGCATCACAGTTTTCAGAGATAGCACAACTTAGCACCAGTGCTGCTGCCCTCAGCAAACAGGCTGAGAGGTGGAGCATGGACTCTTGCAAACACCAAGACATCTTATAACATCCACACAGTCACATCAGATGCTGTGAGGAATTTGAACACTAATGTTTGCTAAGACCCTCTCACCTAGTGTTCATTGCTTTCTTTCAACCACTATAAAGAAGCTCAAGTCTAAGGACTGGTGAGCTATCTCAGTGGACTAAATACCTGCTTAGGCAACTACAGGGACTAGAGTGTGATCCCTAGCACCACTAGCACCACATTCAGTGCTAGTTCTGCCCCTGGGCATGCTGAGCTGGTGACTGAGTCCAGACCTGATGGCACACACCTATAATTCCAGCACTTGGGAGGCTGAAAGCAGGAGGATCACTAGTTGTCTCAGCTGTGTAGTGAGAGCCTGCTCAGAATACATTTTTAAAAATGAGCCTAAGTCTCTGTTTAAAGGTTCAATCTGGGGGCTGGGGAGATAGTTCCGTGGCACAAGTGCCTGCCTGGCAAGTGCACGGTCATGAGTTCAAGTTCAATCTTTTCGCTCCTACTCAGCCTGCACCCTGATATTAAATTGCATGCCTTGTTACCTTTACAAAAGCCTACTGGGTGGTCTTTGCCTTGGGTTGTCTGTTACATTTGGCAAGGAAACCTGGGAGAGCAAGAGGGAGAGTTCCCTCTCCAGAAGGATCTCACCCTCTCTTCCAAGCCTCCCTGATCTTGGCTGAGACCTTGGTGACATCAGTTCCTCATACCTCAGCCTCTATGGCTCTTGCTTCATCCACTGTGCCAAATCTTGCTGGGTGTTTCTAATCATGCAATCCCCCTATGTCTCTCTTCCTCTTTCTTTCCTGTGGCCTGCTTTCAGCCTGCTTCATAAAGTCAGGGAGAGATTCGCTCTGCTTTTCATGCTTTTTAAACTCTAGAGTGGGTCTTGAATAGCACCCCTTGGAAGACTGTTTCCCTTTGACATCTGACCAACAGTGGCGCTAACCTACTTGGTCATTCATTTACATTACATGGATTTGGGTCCTAACTGGAGATGTCCAGTAAGAGATCCTGTCACTCTCTCATACCACCCTGTACTTCAGTGGGGAATTTTCCAACCAATATCCCACACCTTTATCATCCTCCAAGTCTGTCTCCTGAAAAATCTCAAATTTCACCATCTCTCTCCCGATCTGAAGCCCAAACAGCTGATATTTTTCTATAACATGGCAAGACCACATTGCTAACTGTAAAATGAGTCTCAGTGACCTGCCATGGTATGTTTGTTTGTAAAATCTAGACAATTTCTGCCGTCAGCTAAAGAGATGGTCTGAAATAGCTCATGTTTGGGTTTTCTTTGCAGCCTGTGCTTCTCTTATTCTGTTTGTCATATATCCATTCCCGAGTGCTCCTCTTTTCACTTATTTCTGTCTCCTCTGTTCCTCTCCCACACTGATTTCTTCCTGGCAAGGACCCTGCTCATATCTTTTCCCAATGTTATCATCTTCTCCACTGAACTGGACAGCTTCTCACACCCCCTGTGACTATGGCAGAACTATTGTCTGCAGGTGCTACGTCTGTATCACTTCAACTGGAAGATCCTCCAACCAACCTGGTAATTGTCACCTCTATCTGGCACTACCCTAGCAGACAAAACCGCCTTGCCTTTACTCTTATCCGACTTTGTGCCATACTCAGGGCTGCAGTTCAGTGTCCCTTCCTTAGCTCCAGCCCCTCAATTTCCACATCTATGAGGTAGTGAAAGCCAGGGAAATTGTTCAGGTTTGTGTTCCCTTTTCTGTCTCATTTTATCAGGTTAGTCAGTCTCTAGTTTCCTTTCCCATTTACCCTACCAACAGTGTTCTAGGAGGGTTCAGTCTCTTACCCAGTCTTACTATCTCATGGGGAATGACCTGAATATCCTACTTTCTTCAACCTTTTTACCTGAGGAAGGGAAAATATTTGGATTCTGGCCCAAGCTGCCACAGATGACCACAAGCACCTTGAACATAACTTTTAGAAGGGGGCTGTGACCACTTAGTCCACCCAAACTGGGCTTTTCCCTGATCCATGTGCATGGACAATCTCCTGCTTCAAGGAGCCATGATGATATGGTCACTTGCTTAGTAGAAGGACTTTCCCAGGAGGCACATAGGGTCCTACATTATGCCGTGCTTAGGGATGCTACCCAAACAGAAGATGCAAATCTGTCTTAGTTTAAGTCCTGTTTGGCTGCCAGATTCAGACACCCTCCCCAGACAGAAGGTCTAGAAAGTCAACTGATTTTAAAGATGCATTTTATTAACCAATCTGCTCCAGATATTCAGAAAAAAATTACCGAACCCCAGGCAGGCTCTCAGACCCAACAGCACGAGTTAGTAAATTTGACATTTAAAAGTTTCAATGAAAGGAACAAAGTTGCACACAAACAGCTCCTTTCTGAGTTCCAGCTTTTTGTCTCTACCATAAGAAACCCACAGCTGTAGGCTGGACCAAAGCTCTTGCCAACCATCAGTGGTGCTGCCAATGCTCCACAACCTAGGGTTATAACTCTGGGGCTAAATGCAAATGCTTCCAGGCTGGTCATTGGGCTAAGGAATGCCCACAGCTTGGGATTCCTACAAAGCTGTGCCCCACATGAGTGCCCCTCGCCGGAATTTAGGTGGCCTTGTGCTGGTGTCAGCCCAGGGAGTCAACATTCAGGGATCCATGTGGACTCTGCTCAATCCTCTTGGAGTGTAAATGTATAGCTGATGCTTTGCAGAAGCTCTAGAAGCCCCGTGGACCAACTCAGATGCCCAACTTTGAGTAAATGCTATGGTGGAAGGTACTAACATATGTTTTGTGATTAACATTGGGCAACTCAATCCATTTTGCATTTTTCCCAGGGACCAGTATCCTTGGCCTCAACTTCCATGGTGGGTATTGATGGCATGGTCACTCGACCTTCTAAAACTCCTCCAATTTAGTATCATTTATGTCAGCAATTTTTCTCTCACTTTTTTCTGATCATTTTCTAATCAAATTGTCTGCTACTCTCCCTATTCCCCACATTCATCCTGGTATTTTATGGCACTTTTCTCTCCCTCTTCAGCCTTCTCTAATGCTACCATTTGTCCCCCAACCTTCAGATCTAAACTCTAAACCCTGAGATACCTCTTTCCCTTCTGCAGCTCTTGATCAAATATCTTTTACTATACCATTAAAACATTACCTCCCCATGCCTCCAGGATCAGTACTCAGTTCTTGATCAAACTCCAAGGGGACTAAAACAAATTATCATTTGCCTCCTCCAGCTTGGTTTTCTTGTACCTATTAACTCCCCAAATAACCCTTACTGTTCAGAAGACAGGTGACGTACAGATAGGTGCATGACCTTGACACTATCAACCAGATTGTCCTTCCAACCCATCCTGTGATGTTCAACTCATGTGCTCTTGTATTTTCTATTACACTGTCTACTACCCATTACTCAGTCCTAGATCTGAAGTGTTCTTTCTTCACAATTCCCTTACATATACTTTCACAGCATCTCTTTGCTTTTGCCTGAAGGATGCTGGCACTCAACAGTCCTAATAGCTGAATCAGACTGTCTTGCTACAGGGCTTCAGAGACGTGATCACCCATGATTTGCTTATCTTCTACCCCTGTTTACCATTTTATGCAACAATCTCCTTCTCTACAGCCTGTCTTATAAATTCTCAAGACAGGAAATAATCCTACTACTGTAACACTTAAAAACAAAAGCTTCCTTGTGTCTTCATCCAAGGCCCACATCACCTCTCCATCACCCATATAGGCATTACTCTGAAAAAACACACTTTTGCCCTTCCTCTTGATCAAATCTGACCAATTACTCAGAGTCCAATCCTTACTACAAAGCAACAGCTTCATTTCATTCTTGAAGTGATAGAATACTTCCATCTCTGTGTTCTTGGCTTTACCTTGCTCATCAGTCCATTACATAAGCTAACAAAAGGGGACCCAGCTAAGCCTTATGATCATAAGAACTTTCATCACTTTTCCTTCCAGACCTTAAAATAATCTCTAAAAACAGCTCCAGGCCAAGATTTACCAGAGTGTACTGAACTTTTCTGCCTTAGAGCTATAAAGAATGTGGTTGCTGCATGGTTACCATTCTGGTCACAAAGCTAAGCCCAATCCCAGTCACTTTCATGTCCAAACAAGCTTATTCTACTGTTTTAATTTATCTCACATATGCTCAGCTGCCTCTGTGCATTTGTGCTTACAGAAACTCTAAAACTTCTTAGACATGCATCAGTTATGCTATACTCAGTTCATAAAGTGCAGGATCTCATATCCTTATCACATGTATTTCATCTTCCATATGTTACTTATCTCCTACAGTCATATAAACTCTTTATAGAAACCCTTATGGTAATTATTGTCGTGGGTCCTGACTTTTATACTTCCTTTCTTCGCATACGTACTCTGTCTCCTTTAGAGATGTCAGATCCACACAACTGTCTGTCGTGTATCTACTTGACAACCTCACCTTTTCCTAATAGTTCAGCTTTCCCTTGCCTTCCCCTGATCACACTTGACTTATTGATAGGAATTCTTGTACAGTTTCCTGCACATCACCAACTAAAACAGCATATGGGCTGTCTCACATGACTCTGTGATAGAAGCTACAGCTCTTTCCTCATGCATCACCTCTCAACAGGATGAACTGACTTCTATGACTACACTTACATTGGCCAAAGTCTTACAAATTCACATCTACATAGATTCCAAATGTACATTTCATGTACTTCACACCTGCCATATGGGAAGAGAAAGGATTCACACCTTTTAGGGATGCTTGATCATCAATATCCCATTCATTAAGACCATTCTCCAGGCAGCTTTCTTGCCAACATGAATGGCTGTACCTCACTGTAGAAGGCATCAAGGACTCTCAGATCTCATAGACAACAGAAGTGGCTTTATAGCAGATCAGTCTACACAGGAGATGGCTAATCTCTCTCACCATGCTGAAAAGGCAATTATTTTGCTCTTTCCTATTTCACACCTGCCTGTTATTCCTCTGAGTGTCAACAATACCTACACTACCCCACAAAATGTGTAGTTGCTAGAGCAAGGAAAATTCATCCTCCTCACCTCACAAGGCTACACAATTCTTTCATTTCTTCACAATTTTCTTAAAGGTTACAAACCTGTGGGCCATTTTCTTGAGCCTCTTTATTTGATTTGACACCAGGAAGAGCCTTGTTAATGCTATTACTACCCTTTGTACCACAGTAGATGTGCCACTCCACGCATTCCCTGAGACTGCCTCCTTTTCTCACACACCAGGCACAAGGCTTTCTCCACAACCCAAGAATGGCAGATGGAGTTCATTCATGTGCTATGGTGCAAAAGTGAAAATATCCTTTTGTGTGGGTAGTCTTCTTCACTCGGTGGTTAGAGTCTTTCCCTACCTATCAGAAAATGTTTCATTTAGCAGTTGCTAATTTTCTCTTAACTGATACAGTTTCCCAATTTGGCCTATCCACTCCATTCAATTGAACATCTTTTATTTGTCAAATTGCTCAAGAAATGTCCTATCTAGTCTGTATACAATGGAGCCTTCTCCTCTGTACTGGCCTCAATTATCTGGTCAGGTAGAAAGAACTAACAAACTCCATCTCACCTCATCTAAGGCTCATCTCACTAAGATCGCACTTTGCTTCCAAAGGACTATAGTTCCTTTTTTCTTATTTGTCTGCTAAGAGTGTGAAGTAAAGGAACTATTAGATACAGTCCTTTAGAGCTTTTTTATACTTGCACCTTTCTACTCAGGCCAGACCTCTGCCTGGGAGATCTGCCCCACCCAAGACTACCTCCCAGTTCTGCAACAAGACCAAAAAGAAATATGACATGCAGCCGAAGTTCTCCTTCTTTTTCCATTTATTAATTACTGTTTCATTTAGAGAGTGAAAAAATATTGGTTAATTTAATGAATTAGCTATATAATGATGAATTAATGGAGTTGCATTTTAAGCAATGTTTAAAACAAATAAACAAGAACATGAATCTGCCTTACTACGCTCTCTTTATATTTCACAGAAGCTATAGGCCTATTTACAGATGTTCTGGACACCTAAGATGGAGTTCCTACCCCCAAAACTGTGATAAACCCACTAAGTACTCACATATCCATACTAGCATCACACCCACCCACAACTGAGCCACCTCTGAGAAGCCTCCATTGTGAGCTCCTGAGGCTTGGGAGAGCATCTAGCTACAATCCATAAGACAGAGATAAGTGGAGACAAGAGCATTCAAAAAGGATTTTTAAAAGAAGCATGATGTTTCCATAGAAGGTGAACCCAGCTTTCAGCATCCTTCTATTTTCAGGAAAGACTCATTTGGTTTAGTGATTGCAAGATAAATGTGCACACAAAAGCATGAAAGACAACATTTTGGGGTAGATAAGCATTTAATAGAGATTAGAGGCAATTTTATGTTATGTAAAATGTTGTACATTTTAAAATGTAAAGTCATTTATACTCAGTACTAAAGCAGACTGGATCTTTTCTGTTTCAAGATATTTAAAATGACCAGAAAAACATTTTTACAAAATATTTCAGATGTCTATCTGCTAAATGCAAACAGGTTGAAGGAAGTTTTTACTAGGTCCTTATAGATCCATTATCTTATAATTCTATAATATTGTGGTAATTGAAACCACCTTATAATGTCATTATTCTCCATTTATATGAACAGATATCAACTCCTGTATCTTATTTCATTTATAATATAAGAGCTTGAAAAGCACCTTCAGATAGCAATTTGTACATGATCTGATACATTTTCATGGTTTTGTAAGCATAAAAGATTTAAAAGTAACCGTACCCAGAGCTGCATTATTTATAAAGAAAAGGTATAAAATAGCATGATGCAAAATAAATTAAATCAGAAAAGCATCAGATTGCCTAGTGAAATCTTCCATTCTTTATTTTATTTTCAGATCAAATGCAAGCAAAAACTCTGAGGGTGGTGGCAGAGGATTATGGACCTCTTCCTGAAAATTTCTTCCCTGCTGAGTGAGATCAAATGCCATCCAGGAAAATTTGCTTTCTTTTTGTTTAGAAATATTCTGAGGGCCAGCCAAATAGCTCAGCGGATTATAGTACCTGAAAGCAGGCAGAGGGGCTGGGGGTTCGATCCCTGAGCCTGTAGTGCCAGCCATGTCCCTAGAATGTACTCAGACAGCGAGTAAGACTGGGCATGGTGGCACAGGCCTGTAATCTCAGCACTTGGGAGGCTGTAAACAGGCAGATCACTACACGTCCTATCTAGTAGTGAGACCCTGAATAGCTTGTATGCCCACATTGGGCCTGGTGGAGGATGATTTGGTGATCCTCCAACCTGGACAAAGATGGTAGAGACTCCTTACCTTGAAGGCAATGTGTGTGATAGTTTTTATCTAGTTGACCCCCAAAGCCTCATGCAGTCATTGGATGGAATTCTAGAGTTTGTGATTAACTCATGATACACTAGGATTATGGATCTGATTGCTGCTGGGATTATCGGTATAAGTGCTGCGGGGATGATGGGTGTGAGTACTATACCCAGCAGGGTTTGGGTAACCTGAATGCAACATAAGAAATATAGACTTGCTCTCTGTTGCTATCATTGCCACTTCTTTTCCCATTGGTTCTTGTTATTTTGCTGTTTTCCACAGCCATGAACTGTTGCCCTCAGACATGTATCTCTCTGCCTTGGAACCATGTAAATATGAACTGAAATGTCCATTCTGTGAGTTACATAAACTTTCCCTTCCTTCATTCTGGGTGTTGGGTATTTGCCCATCAATGAGAGAAGAGAGTAACTGAAACCAAAATTTGGTACCAAAGACATTGGGGTCATTGATGTGGCTATACCTATCCATGTGAATTACAAGGTTTTGGGAATGGTTTATGGGAAGAGATAGAAAAGGTTGGGCAACATTGCCTATAAGATAAATGCTGGAACAGTTTTGGCTGTTCTGTATGAGATATTCTGGTCACAACTCAGAAGGCCAAAAGGCTGATAGAAATCCTTCCTATAAAGACCACTCTGGACAGGTTTCTCGTGGGAAGAAGGACTGAATTTATTGTTGAACTACAGATAAGTTGTGGTATGGCTTGGCAGAAAGTTTGCATTTTGACCCTGTCCAGAGACTTTGTCTGAGATAGATATTATGCACCATGGACTGATTAATCTTACAGAAGAAATTTCTAAGCAGTTCAAAATTGAGGCAATGGCATGCTGTTGTTAGGGGCTTTTAGTCAGATTGAGATGAAGAATAAAGAGCCCATTAGGATGACTTAAAATGTTGTGAGTTTGGCCAGAAAGGAAGATCCAATAAAGCTGTGCAGTGTAAAGATATATCTGAAAGAATCTTCACTGCCAAGCAAGAAAAATAGAATGGAAAGGATGGTCTGAGGGCATCACATGATGTGGCAGGTCTTCACCCTTTGCAACCTCAGAATTGCAAATGTCAGGGAATTTGACTTGGAGGAAAAGCTGCAGAGAACCTTGTTCCAGAATGGAGGACAGTGGCCACACTAGGTTCAAGAATGCCAGTGGCATGGAGAGATTTATCCCTTGGAATCAGGGTCAGAGAGCTCAGCAATCCAGGCACTCAATTTCTACAGCCAAGAGAGAGAAAAATCTGGCTACTGCTTCAACTGGCAGCAGACCGTGGCATCATCCACCTGGTGCTCATTTTAGGCACACTGACAATGCAAGTGTTGTTGTTGTTGTTTTTCTTTTTTAAGGTTTAACAGTTTATGAAATCCTCCCATGAAAACATTCACAGTCACTGCAGACAGGCACTGCAGAATCTGTAATCCTTTGACTTTTTTCCAGCACCAACATTAGTCTTTGCAGTGCCCTTTACTTTCGCCATTCTATTCTTGTGTTCCTTCTGTTTTCTTGAGGTCTTTTTCATCTTATACAGGCCATATCTTGAAAGTATATTTGAAAGTATATTTTTCTTCACATAATCCAGGGAATCATAAATCATGCCAAAACCAGTCATCTTGCCACTACCAAAATGGGTTCTAAGTCCAAAAACAAAAGTGACATCTGGTATGGTCTTGTACATTTTGGTGAGTTTTCCTGAATTTCTGTCCCAGGGTGAAGGACATCAATGACCATTTGTTTCCTTTGAAGAAGCCAGTTGGTCATGAACTTCTGGGTTTGGATGATTACAGTGTCATTCATGGCAACAGATCCTCAGGCAATGAAGGAGGAAAAGATGAAAATGCAAGAATTCTGAGGTTAAGAAGGCTTCTACCTAGGGGCTGGCAAGACAGTTCAGCAGCCTAAAGAACCTGTTTAGGCAAGTTTAGGCAGTCTCAGGGATCACAGATTGATCTCCTGTCCATCAGCTCCACCCTCAGGGCAAGTAGAGCCAGCAAAAAATGAAGAAGAAGAGGAAGAAGAAGAAGAAGAAGAAGAAGAAGAA
>PVKN010037459.1:0-11247 GCA_004027915.1 Capromys pilorides
GAGATGGCTCTGCAGTCTAAAGCACCTGTTTAGGCAAGCTTAGGCAACCACAGGGATCACGGTTCGATCCCCGGTACCACAGGCTTTGCCAGCCCCAGCCCCGGGGCAGGCTGAGCCAGCCATAATAAAAAAAATTTTAAAAAGCAATTGGAGGGGGGCCAGCGAGATGGTTCAGTGGTCTAAAGCGCCTGCTTAGGAGGGCTCAGGCAACTGCGGGGACTGCAGTTGGATCCCCGGCACCACATGCTGCGCCAGCGCCACCACCAGGGCAGGCTGAGCCAGCCACAAAATGAATAAATAAAGAAACAAACACACACAACAAGCAAACAAATAAATAAATAAATAAAATTAAAAAAAAAAAAAAAAAAAAAAAAAAAAAAAAGCAATTGGAGGGATTCCCATAGTCAAAAATCCCTTAAAGAACAAAAACTTTTATAAATGTATTTACAGCAAGAGAAAAAAATATCTCCACTCACTGTACAGCTTTCCTGAAATGCCTATCAGGAAAAATCGGTTTACTTTAGAACTCTGAATTCTCTCTTCAGCCAACCTTGTAGCCTCTCCTTTCCTCTTATCTTTGGTAAGAAAAAGATCTAAGTAGTACTTTAATGGATCCTAAATATAAAAACAAAGGGAACTCGAGCGTTTATCAGGAAAAAATTAGGACATGAAAAGCAGGGCCTCGGTGGCCACGCTCTTGTGATCCTGTATTTCTGGAATAAAGTCAACCAGTATGTCTTTTTGGAGTAAGATAAAGTCAAAATGGCTAACTGGAGTGACTGACATGTCTGGAAGACAAGAGACTCTGAGGACTGCCACACCACAAGGACCTAGAAGACAAGCTCAGGATGGCTTCTGCTCCAGGGCCCTAAAACAGCCAGAACTCTTAGTGGGACAACTGAGCGGAAGACAGTGACTCTTTAGGTCAGGAAGCTGCAGGTGTGGAGCAATTGATTACAGCCGCCAGAGCGAAAGGACACGAGGCTTCCCTTCTTTCCCTTACAATCTGTTTCACATACAAAGGCAATACACGCTCATTTCCAGAGAAAAAATTTAATTGTCCTGAGAGTGAGTTTACCTTTTTAGGGGGTGTACTGGGGATCAAACTCAGGGCCTTGTATTTGCCAGACAGGCACTTAAGCCGCTGCACTATCTCCCCAGCCCAAGACCATCTGAATTACTTTTTTTTTCCTTTTTTGATACCAGAGATTGAACTCAGCACCTTGCACTTGCCAGGCAGGTCTTTATACTGCTGAGCTACCTCCCTGGCCTTACCTGTTTTATGAAGTAATCTCATTAGCATTTTTGGGACAAGCCCTAACCTTTCTACACCTGTGTGAGAGTGTGAGTGTGTGTGCACGTGCGTATGTGGACTGTTAACAAGAGTAAGCACCCAGCTGTAAGCATGTAGGTAACCCCCTCTTTTTTTATTAGTGGCTGCATAGTACGGCTTTACCAAATTACATAAAATGCTTTCTTTAGTGATAGATGAATCCTCAACTATTTCTAATTTTTGCTGTTGCCATATTATTATTCACATCTTTGTCCACAAACACTTGGAAATGTGCATTTTCCTAATGGAAATAACCAGAAGCAACTGTATACATTCTAATTTAGACACACAGTATGAACCTGCTCTTACAGGGGAAAGAATCCAGTTTACACTGCATTGCTTGAGAATTAACTGACATTTAGTATGTACTGGTTATTCATATTTATTTTCTTCTGGGAATACATATTTCATCATTTATGAACTTTCAAAAAAGAACAAAATATCTAAAAGACCATTTCATTCCTTAATGAGCCTCAGTTTAGAAAAAAGTATTAATCTTGTGGGAATACTTTTTCCATCTAAATAAAACATGTTCAAACTATAATTTATCACAAATAAAAACCTTAGTTTTTAGATCATTAATTTCCAAAATCTCTCTAAAACATCTTCATTCTGTAAGTAGCCTGTCTCATGCCCAAGTGTCTCACACAAAACAAATTTAGTGGAACAGTCCAATTTTCTTAAATAACGCCATAAGTCATCTGAGCTAGTGTCTGAATCTGTCACTTGCTGCCATAACAGTAGTAACCTTCGGGCGATTTTTTTTTTTTTTTTTTTTTTTTACTGCATTTGGTACAAGGTCTACAGGTGTCCAAGGTCTTACTACATAGATCAGTCCCTAATGATCCTCCTGTTTTCAGCCGCCCAAGCACTGGAATTACAGGCACAGGCCTCCAGGCCCAGTCTCAATTGCATCTTATCGCACCCCAGGGGCAGGGCTGGCACAGCACACCAGGGACTGAACTACAGCCGTGCACCCTGCCTAGGCAGACGTTTTGTCTGCTGTGTTATCTGGCTAGCCCCAAGGGTGATTTATAGTAAGCAGGGCCAGAGACCTGGCTCAGCAGCTCAGCACATGCCTGGCAAGTGCAAGGTTCTGAATTCAATCTGTGGTACCAAAAATTATAATGAGCAGAAATCCACTGGTTCATGATTTTGGAGCAGGGACGTTCAAGAGCAAGAGACTGGGAACCAGTGAGGGTTGCCTCGCTGAGGCAACACAGAGAAAACGATCGAAGAGAAAGAGGAGCCTGCTCGATCTTTTATAATGAACTCAGATGGGCAGACAAACTCTCCCATGATAGCGCATGAACCCAGGAAGCAGAGCTGCCTGGCCTGGTTCTCCTCAGTCCCTCCAACATCCTGGAGGAGCCAAACAAGGCCCTGGGAACACACTGGAATCCCAGCGTGAGCTAAAAACACCACAGGGGTTTCCCTCAAAGAAAATAAGCAGAGCACAGTAACGTTTCCTAAAACTATAACCTTGCTTATACTTCATCTTACTGTTAATATTCATTGATCACCTTTGATAAACCATTCATATTTACCTTTAAAATTCTGGGGCAAAGGCTGGGAATGCAGCTCAGCGGCAGAGTGCTTGCCTAGCATGCACAAGGCCTAGAGTTCAATCCTCAGTCCCACCAAAAACAAAAGTGAAGAAAATTCTGGGGCAGGGCATGGCCTTTTTATACATTTTGAAATACCATAAGAGAAACAACAATAAAGACACATCCATCTTTGAACCTCTATGGAAGGCATTTTCATTGACCACAAAAACCACACCCCGTGCGTCAGGCAATTACCTTCAAAGCACACGAGTACGCCTTCTCACCAACATTGATAGACTTAGGGTCATCATCATCCAAGTCTTCCCAAATCCGCACATCGCCATCACTGCCACAAGTCACGATACAGCTGTGAAGGAGGCACACGCGTAAGAAGCCACCCAAGTTGGGGAGATAGCTCAGTGGCACAAACGCCTGCCTGGCAGGCGCAGGTCATGAGTTTGATTCCCAGTACCAAGAAAAAAATTTTAAAAAGAAGTCATCCAGTTTTCTACATATTGTTTTTGGGTACCGTGATAGGTCTTTTTATTTCATTTCATTTCATTTATTTGCAGTAGCAGGAATCAAACTCAGGACCTTGCACTTGCCAGGCTAGCACAGCATTGTCAAGTTATAGCCCCAGCCTTTGAAAGGTACTTTATTTCTTTATTATTTTATTTATATATATATATATATAAATACCTTTTTTTTTTTTTTTTTTTTGGTATCTTAAGGAAGGGTCTACAGGGTACTCAGGGTCTCATAGTAGACCGGACTCCTAGTGATCTACCTGTTTACAGCCTCCCAAGAGCTGGGATCACAGGCGCGTGTCACCACGCCCAGTCTCAACTGCCATCTCAGCGCTCCTCTCAGGACTTCAGGCCCTGGGATCAAACCCTGGCTCATGCACCTGTTTGCAGGATCGGCTGAGCTATTTGCCCCAAAAGATATTTTTAAAGCAAACTCCTAACCAACATTTTTTTCCTCATTGTGCACAAACAACTCTTAATAACTGGTAACTCTGCATTCTATGAAATAAGAGATAAGCCTAACATTCTATACAGTTCTTCCTTGGCAGAAAACTCATTTGTAACAGAAAACATGAATTTGCAACCTCCGCAACCACAGGGACCAGGTTTACCTTGCTCACAAATCCTCACCACCAGTCTGACACAAGGTAACTTTATTTTGTGATTTTTATTAATGAAGTTTTACATTCATTAAAGACGTGGGGGGGGGGGAAGACGACCCAGCAAGATGGTTCAGCAGGCTAAAGCACCTGCTTAGGAAAGCTTAGGCAACTGCAGAGACCGAGGTTCGATCCCCAGCATCATGTGCTGCACCAGCCCCACCCCCAGGGCAGGCTGAGCCAGCCATAGTAAACGAAAATATTTTTAATTAAAAAAATAAAGACATTAAAGGCAGGGAAATATGTTCTACAAAGCGAATGTGGGCCGACTACAAGCAGACTAGGCCTCCCTATCAAAAGCCTGCTTGAGTTAGAGCCTAAGTAAAAGAAAAAGAATTGGTTAAGATAACTGAAAAAGGTGGCAATGTTTATTAAAAGTAGGAAAAGCATGAACTGGGGATACATGCGGTCTAAATGCCTGCCTGGCAAGCACAAGGATCCCAGTTTGATCTACTATACCGCATGCCATAATGGCCCTAGAACCCCACACATGTAATGCCAGCCACTGAAACTGGGTGTAGAGGCACATGCCTGTAATCCCAGCACTGGGGAGGCTGAGACAGGAGGATCACCACAAGTCTGAGCTGCACTGTGAGACTCTGTACCAAATAAACAAACAAACGAACAAACAAATAAATAAATAAATAAATAAGTGAAAGATTCTCTTTTAAAGTAGGAAAAGCAGGGGCCGGGGAGATAGCTCTGTGGCACAAATGCCTGCCTGGCAAGTGCAAGGTCGTGAGATCGAACCCTGGACCCGCAAAAAAAAAAAAAAAAAGTAGGAAAAGCAGCACACGCTGTAGAATAACATGGGCCAACTATAAGGAAGAAAAGGAGTCTGCTCTGCATGGAAAGAATGCAGCACAGACACAGCCACTGTAACCAACGTCTGCTGAAGGAGTGACAGGCTGAGCACAACCGTCCAGAGGTGATTATTCAAAGAGCTGACGATGGATTCTGGGTTTGTGTCCACAGTGCTGGGGATCGAAACCCTGGCTTTGCCCACGCTAGACAAGCTCTGCTGCTCGGCTGCACTCCTAGACCACCACTGGTTGCCAAGCCCTATTCTTCCCATTCATTCAGTGAATGCTGTATCTGGATGCACTTTAAAAAAGCAAAACAGGGCTAGCAAGATAGCCTGGAGGTCTACGTACCTGCCCAACAAGCGCACATACCCAGGCTTGATCCCCAGTGCTGTGCTGGCCCCACGGTGGCTCACACCTGTCATCCCAGCACTCAGGCTGGGGCACAGCTCAGCAGTAGAGCGACTGCCTAGCATGTGAGAGGCCCTGGGCTCACCGCCAGCACCAGGTGCGTGCACATGCACGCACATGCGTGAACGCACTCAAAGTAACTGGCGTCATCCTGCTGCCCCTGCCCCCTAAATGCTGGGTTTACAGCCATGTGCCTGGATGCCTGGCTGAGGCCTTTCTTACAACCTTCTGATAGCTTCCTAGCATGAACTGTTAAATGATCATGATGGTCATCTAACATGGCTGAAGCCCAAAAACAACAGCTCATCTTCCCAATGACTACGTCCTCCTTCGTCCCTACCCCAGTCCTGGATCCCCTTCCTGCGCATACAGGGAAACTCCAAGACTCCAATCATTTCCTTTCAGGTAACTGAAACGGCCCCTTAAAACTCCACCCCTAGCAAACATCCACAAAAATCTCAGCTTTCTTTCTCAGGTCAAAGGACCCCCAACTCCCCGCTTCTCCCTCAGAGAGAATCCATGTCTTTAGAGTCAACAAAGGTCTCTTTTACCTTTCCTATCCCTTCATTGCACATTAAAAAACTTAACACCTACCTGTCTCCTAAGAGTCATGGTCAATAAAATCTTTACATTCTTTTTTTTTTTTTTAATGTATTTGAGCCAGCCAGAAAAAAAAAATTCCAGTCCACCACGACTGGACTGGAAAGGGTTAGGGCTCAGTTAGGGTCGGGGCAACGAAGCATGCAGGACCGGAATCAAACTCTGGCCCTGCATTTGCCAAAGCAGGTGCTTAGTCTGCTGAGCTATCTCGCCGACACTACATTCTTCTTTGAAAAGGTCATTCCTTTGAAGTCACAGCTTTCTTTTATATCTCTCTAGCACTGTAAGTAGGCATTCCATGCACTCATTGCCATTTTCGTTCTACTGCCACATTCTACTATCTCTTAAAAAATAAAAATTAAAAAAAAAAAAAGCTTGAAATTCTGCCACCTAGGGATTCCTAAAGAAAAAGGCCTCATTTCCTAAGGAGTTTAGCTCTAGGCTCCTTGTTCTTTCTCTCCACCACCATTCCTAGCGTAACTCTTGGTGTGACCCACGTAGCTGGAAACCTCCTGCTTTGTCCGTCCTCTAACATCTTGTCCTGCATCTTGGTCTCCTGAGGTACACACATATAATGCCAGCACTCCGTAAGCTGAGGCAGAAGCATCGCCATGAGTTGGAGGCCAGCCTCAAAGTCCTGCCTCAGCCTCCCAAGTGCTGGGGCTACAGGCACGCACCACCAAGCCCAGCCTGCGCTTTACGTTTTTGGTTTCTCGCGTAAAACACGCGAGACGTAAGCTGTGTGTCTGATCTCACTGCATTATCACCTCAAGGTACCTCCATTTTCCTGCAAATAACCCCAGTTCATCATCTATGGCAGAGGGTACCCCACTGTGTATAAATACATTTTCTTTACTCATTCATCAGTTGGTGTACATACAGTCTGCTTTCAAGCTTTAGCCATTCGAACTGTGGTAACTTCCATTTTTGCCACCCCTCTGGATTAAGATTTTTAACTTTTCAGATACACTAAAACTACTAAGGCAGTGAAAAGCAAACAAACGTAAGGAAACCTATGTGTCACTTTATATTTCTCCATTGTTCCTGTCCGTATGAATTATTTTTTCTTTTTTTAATGTATTTAGTACATGGCCTACAGGAGCTACAACGGTCTCACTACACAGATTGGACTCGTAGCGATCCTCCTGTTTCAGGCCTCCCAAGTGCTGGGATTACAGGCGCGCGCCGCCTGGCCCAGTCTCAACCACCGTCTCAGCGCGCCCCCGGGGGTGGGGCAGGCCCAGCACGGGGGTGGGGGGAGTGGGGGGGGTGGTAAACGAACCCCGGCTGCTGTGCTCATCCTAAGCAGGCGCTTTAGTGGGCTGAGCTATCTGGCCGGCCCCAAGTGAGTCATTCTCGGCAGACTCCACATTCGCTGTGTGAAGAGACATTCCAACATGCACCCCTGAAACAGAAACAAGCACCTCACCTCCCGGAGTCATCAAAACAGACGTCCGTGTGTCCTTCTGTGTGTCCATACCTCATCGGCTTCTGGGTGGCAGGCATTTTTCTTCCCCTACCTGAAAGCCAGTCTCATTACTATAAAGGCGACTTAAGGAAGGAAAGCAGGAGGCAGGCGTGCGGTAGGCTGCACCTGCGCAGCCCTAGTTCCCCACCCGAGGTGCACCAGCAGGGCACAGCCGACAGCCTGCCACACAAGAAGAAGGGAAGGGACCTTGCTTCTCTTTGGCGGTCACGGGCAGCGGGAGCACGAACTCACCCGGTGTCGGAGCAGGCGCTTCTGAAAAATGGTGCTTCCCGCGCTCTAGCGCCCTCGCCACGCTGCGCCTGCGCGGGCCGCCTACATCCCGCCCCCTGCTCCGTCTGGCCCCGCCCAGCCAGGTGCCTGCCTGGGTCGCAGGATTGTGACGTCACACCGCGCCGGCCGCCGGCAAAAGAGCTGGTTGCTGGGGGAAATGAGGGGGGAAAGGAAGGGGCAGAACGCGGAAGTGGTGGCGGCGCCTGGGGAGCAGGCGGAGGCGTTGACTGCGAAGTCGGAGACTGGAGTGCGTCGAGGGGAGGGGAAGGCGAGGGTTGGCAGGAGGGCATCCGCTTTCTAGGACCTACCCGCGGTGCGGGAGTGGCTCGGCTTCCTTTCTCCACTTCCACGAGCGCCCCGCGTGTTGGCGATGGTGATGGCGGCAGCTTCTCCGACCGCCTGGGTGAAGCTGCGCTCCAGGAGGTGAGTGGGGGAAGGGTGGCCGCTGCTTGGCCTGGTAGGCCGGGGTCTTGCCCTTACCTTCCAGGTTCCGGTCCTGGGCGACCCTATCGAAAGCGTTGAACAGATCCAGTCCTTTCTTGGAGCACGGCGAGACCGATCTTTTGGACGGCACCAAAAAAAAGGAAAGGTGATCTAGTTGACGCTTTCACCGTGTCACGTCTGTAGAGATAAAGGATTAATTAATGCTTACCTCTGACCACTCCGTCCAAGTAGCTGTTAAAAAACTAATTTGTTTTTTTCCCTATTCAGTTCTCACCAAAGTTCACCGAAGTGGATCTTTAGATCTAAAAGAAAAGCTAGAGCTAAACTGTATCACTGAGGGCTCCGTTTGATCCTTGCCGGCTTCGCTAAGTCTTGGGCTTCACAAGAAGTTAATGCTTGTGACTCCACATTCTCCGTATTGGTAGCCTGGTCTCTGATGAAAACTTTCAACGTGATACTCTCTCCTGAGTATTTCCCTTTGGAAAAATCGCTGGATTTTCGTAGTACCTTAATTTCGATCAGACTTAATTTACGATCTAAAAGAGGTTTTTTTCAGTTGTCGATTTCCTTTTCAGTGTAGATCCATTGTCAAAAGTTGCAAGCACAGTTAAGACCTTGTTCTTTGCTTAGTGCACAGTTCCGAGGCGTTGCTTTTAGCGTTAGGCGTGCTGGAAGCTGAGGTTTGTGCATGAGTACAAAGGAAGGGTGATTGGCTCTGAAAGAAATTTGGGGTTGTGAGAGAAGACATCTGCTGTTAATTTCCAACAGGAAGGACAGGATTTGAGATGCTGTCTTGAGTAGCTTAATTTTATTTAGAGATCATTCTTTTGGGGGGTAGACAGATTTATAATTTTTTGTCTGAGCAATTTAATTATCACTGGATCGAGTATGAGCTCTTGATAATATTCCTGTCTATTTTGAATAAAGCATGATGAGATTTTACTACACCAAAGTTGAAACGAGGTGTAGTTATACAATGCTTAGATAAATCTGTGGTGCCAAGTGACTTTAAAATTAGGAGCGGTGTCCACTGATCCGTCCTTTCTGCCTTAGCCATCAAGCCATTTGATTCTCAGGTTAAAGAACAGCTTCCTTGCAATATGAATGAGCCTAGGCCTTAGGGTTGAATGATTCTGGCCTTTAATTTTAACTCTGATAGATTATGTGGCCTTGCGAATGCTGCTTTACTTTTTACGTGTCGGATCCCTCATCTCTGAGTTGGAGGTCTCATCAAATCGTGAGAGTACATAGGAGACAGTTACGGATGTATAAAACTTACGTGTTATTCATGTCTTCTATTACTTTGGGCAGGTACTTAGTGGTTTCATTTAAGATGGGATTTAAGTCATTATCCAGTAAAATTTTTCAAATATTAAAAGGCATATCTTTGCTTTTGTTGGTATAATATGTTTTTGTGTTTTCACAGTTCTGCTTGTTTTGGTCACATGCCCATAAATTTTAATACCTTCTGTGAGTTCATGAGCCTGTGGAAAGAGATGTTCAGACCATACACACTGATGCTTCAGGAGGGAAGCCTGTGTAAATTAAATACTGTGCCCAGAACTTGTCTGAAGGAGACAGTATAGCTTTTTAAAATGACATGAGGTCACGGTGGGTGTCCGAGTTTTCCAGAGGCACATGTCCCTGAGACAGCGTGTGTATCAGGAGGACTGAGAAAGATGCCAAGGTGGAGGGAAGCCTGGAGGTTAGCTGGCTGTGGCGACCACTTTTCTACTCTTAGGCTTACATATATTGTTGGTCTCAGGAGCAGTCAGTGAGAAAACACGAATAATGTTGTCATCCTACCAGCAGTGGTGTTGTCTATAGAAATACCGTATGCCACACAGTCCTACAGTTTATCCAAGAGATTATGTTGGTATTGTCCTAAGGGAACTTTTGCTTTATTTTGGAGCACTGGGGATTGAATGCAGGGCCTCTGCACAGAGTTCCAATCCTTCCATCTCCAGATTTCCGACATGTGACACTGTACAGACTTGCTGGCCTTTTTGTGGCATTTTTTGGCCCCCTTTTCCTGTTTTTCATTTTGCTGCTTACCTGCTTATATCTAAGGGAGGTTTTTTTAGTGATACTACACGTCAATCTCAATGTATACAGTAAAAACAGTGCAAAGGTAGTGCAGATTTTACTCAGAAAGCAGAAGCGCATGGGTGAGTTTGTTTTGCAGTGCTGGAGGTAAACTCAGCCTTGTACTTACCAGGCAATCCTCTACCACTGAGCCACACCCTCACCCCAAAGGCGATTTCAAAATAGCACCTCTATAGGGCTGGGGAGAGAGCTCAGTAGAATAAGCACTTGCCTGGCAAGCGCAAGGGCCTGAGTTCAATCCCCGGTTCCAAGAGAAAAAAAAAAACAGCGTATCTGGGGAGTGGTAGGCCCAGAACGCCCCATTTCAATTTATACAATGGATTTTTGTTTGTTTGTTTTATTTTGTTTTGTTTTTGTGATACTGGTGATTGAACTCAAGACCTTGCGCTTGCCAGCCAAGCGCTTATTCTACTGAGCCATCTCCCTGGTCCAGGGTGTTTTTAAATATGGTAGTGAAAAAGTATAGATTTTCAATTTTTATATACTTTTTCTGTAGATTAAATTGGTCTCAAAGGACAAAAGAGGCAGCAAAAATGTGAAAACTGCTTGTCACTAGGTAATAGAAGTATTTTCCCTCAAATTTTTCTGAACATCCCATGTACTATTTAATAAGCAAGTATTGAGAGGCTGTTTGTTTGCTTGCTTTTTCTTTTGAATCAGACTCTTGGGGCTGAGGAGATAGCTCAGTGGTCTAAGTGCCTGCCTGGCAAGCACAAGGACTCAGGTTCCATCCCCAGCACTGCATGCCCAGGGCGCGCTGTGCCAGCCACCAAACTAGGCATGGTGGCACAAGCCTGTAATTTCAACACTGGGATGGCTGAGACAGGAGGATCACTATGAGTAGCAAGACCTTGTACAAAATAAAGAAGAAGAAAAAGAAGCAGAGTCTCTCACAGTGTAGTCTAGACAGGCCTTGAACTCATGTCAGTCCTGCCTCAGCCCCCAATTGCTAGGGTACAGGTATGCACCATCACACCTGACATGTACTGTTTTAATAATTAAAAATAACAAATTGGAAAGGAAAATGCATTTACTCAATTTATTCCTTAAAATATTTT
>PVKN010037460.1:0-11238 GCA_004027915.1 Capromys pilorides
TCCCTGACCTCTCCACACTCCATGGAAGGGTCTGACCATGGCTGTTAATGCATGAGGTGCTTTCATATTGGTGTCAAATCTAGAGTCTTTATGCTTTATGTACCTATGCAAATTTATCACATTTTACCTAGTAAGCCCATGACAAACTTGGGGAGAAAAATCCTTTGTAACCCTTTGGTTCAGCTGAGTAAAAATCATAATTACTAAGTTACTTTAAAACTACAAAGCAATAGCATGGCATTAAATATTTATCTATTGAAGTCATGTAAGTGTTGTTTGTGTATGACATAAAATTCCAGTTTTGAGGCTGGGAGATAGCTGAGTGATCTTAGCACCTGTCTGGCAAGCACAAGGACTGGGGGTTCAATCCCCCATACTGCATGCCATACCGTGCTGTGCCAGCCACCAAAACCTGGCGTGGTGGTGCATGCCTGTAATCCCAGCACTGCGGAGGCTGAGACAGGAGGATCACTATGAATCTGAGCTGTGTAGCAAGACCCTGTACCAAATAAATGAATCAAAGATTTTTTTTAAAAAAAATCCAGTTTTTGTGTGCCTCGCCTTCATCTTTTATGCTTTAAATAATAAGATATGCGATGATCCTTTGTTCACAATTAGGGGGAGAATTGAATGTGAATGGGAAAGGTAGAGGGAAAGAGATTCATTCCCTGGTCAGATCAGGGGCCTCTTGGTGTTCAAGACCAAGGAACGGAGTTCCTGTTCATTTTGTAAAAGTCTTGATTCAGAGCGAAGCCCTTCTGAACTCCCTCTGTGCCCATCGAAGGTAACATAGCCCTGAAGATTGGACTCGGCTCGCAGCACAATACAGTGCTGTCTTCGGGATGCTAAAATAAAGGGATTCTCCCTGCCAAGTAAGAGCAATTTCACACATTATTATCAGTCAGACATTGAAGTGGGGGCTCAGGGGAAAAGAGGGAAACATTATTCATGTCATTGAAAATTAAAGCAGGCCAGGAATTGATCTGCCTCTCGGGCTGCTGGTTCTTTTTCAGTGATGCTTCTGAGCTCGATGTTAGAAACAGGGTGGGCAGATGTACCCCAGTTTGTCAGACTAATTCCTTTCCTAGCAAACCTGCCTGAAAAGGAGCATGCCTAAATCAAGTACAAAGTAAGCTCACCAAACCTCCTGCATCTCTGTGAAACCACATTTGTAATTACTTGTGTTTAATATATTCCTTTTCGAAAATGTGATCATATGATTGAAAGAGTTGAGGAAGCAGCATGTTTGTGTGGAGTCAAAGTAACCCGAGCTGAAATTCCTGTTCTGACATCCTCTGGTTTTGAGTTCCTGGGTACCCTCGCCCACAGATGCAGAACTAGTAATAGACCCGCCCCATTGAGACAATCAAACCCAGTGCAGTACAAGACACCTTCAGGGTATGGAGCAAGTGGGGTACCAGTCCCAAAGTTCCACAAAGCTGGGACGAGGTCCTCTTACTCATCCTTAACCTGTAAGACCAGACATAGCACTTGGCCCATGACAGTGACCAAGGGAGGGATGCTAAACGCAGGGATCCGTGAGTGGTAGCCCACCGGCTCTTATGTTTTACACTCTGATATTTGTGTGGCAGCTCCGCATTCCAGTAGGCGGATGTCATGCCCGCACTTACCGCCTGGCACTTCTGAGTGTCTAACATCCTCTCAGAATTGTGTCTCCATTGGCATCTCTCTCTACCCTGCTTTATCTGGAAGAGCTGGGCTGCCTAGCGTGGTGGGAAAGCGGTCCCCTGAAATCCAAAGCAGGACGAGAAAGGGCGGGCCATCGTTCTCTAAGCCCAGTGACAGTCACCAGGATGGGAACAGTGCAGACTTGGCTTCCAAATTTTTTATATGAGCCAGACAGGCTGAGACTTGGAGAGCTAAATGCCAGGTCCTTGACCAGAATCCAGGCTCTGACTCCTGCCCGGAGTATTTTCTCTCTACACGAGTATTTGGTCGTCACCCTGCGCACAAACAGCCACGTTGGCCAGGTGTGTCTAGTCCAGCTACTGGTGCTATTCAGCCTGTCCTTGACTCTGCATGGACAGAACTACAGTCCAGGCTAAGAAGTCTGTTATTTTCCAGGTAAGGTAAAGACACCTGGAGGATTTGGCAAAATGTTTGGGTGTCTCCTCCTCTAATTGGAAATTACAGCCCAGAGTGGAAAGTAAGGTCCCACTGCCACTGTGACAAAACTCCCAGGAACGCCAAAACCCATACAGGGCATAGGGACAAATTCCCACCTGATTTCAATAATTCATATCCACAATGTCGTTGAGTTTTCCAGGTTAGAAGAAAGAGAGACACACTGGGACAGCTGCAAATATATTGACACAAACAAGAAAGGATCTCCCACAAGCAGGAGAGATGCCGAAGTCAGGCTTCAGGATCTGGGAGAAGCGTGTGTCTGGGTGTCCATGTGTAACTATGTGTGTGTGTGTGTGTGTGCACGCGTGCACGCACATACGTGCACATGCATGTGTGCGCATGTGAATGTGGGGGGAAGGACTGATCCAGCACCTTTGCACGAAGCTTTATCCTCAGCCTTTTTTTTTTTTTTTTAATTTGAGACAGGGACCTGTAAAATTGCTCAGGATTGTCAGAAACCTGTGACCCTCCTGTCTCAGCCCCAAAGGATGCTGAGTTCTGGGTTGGCCCCACCGCACCTGGCTTTGGAGGGCCTCTCTTGACCTGGTCTCTGGATGGCTGAAGCACAGGGAGGCTGGTGGGCGGGGAGGGCCATGGTCCTGCCCTTGTTCACAATAAGCAGAGACCCGAGAGACCATTACGTGCCAAGCCTTCGCTCCACAAGGGAAGAAACTCAGCCCCAGAAAAAATCCACCTGGTTCAATTCTTGTGATTCGCTCTTGTCTAAAGCTCCTCTGGTTTGGGTTCTAGAACATTCCCTAAAAATACCAGTCTTCTCCATCCTAGTAAGGCTTGTTTGGATAATCTTTTCAACCTAATAAGCACTGACTGGAGTTTGTGAATTGTTCCTAATAACGGCATCATGACCCACAAGGCTTTAGTGACTTTCTGAGTATATTACACAGCCTTCCCAACCTGAAGAATGACAATGCTGTGACCAGGATCAGTGTTCATATTAAGCAAAAATTTCAGCACCAAAAGTATCAGCTGTGTGGTCCAGAGGGCCAGGTGTGAGGTAGGAAACAGCAGGCAGGGAAGGGACAGGATGGCACCGTCCTAGAGAGACGCGGAGGCTGCCAGGCCCAAGCTCGGAGTTAGGAGAAATGGATTCTGCAGGGACCAAAGGCTACACCAGACGCCCTGGCTGTGACCACACTGAGCAGCACCCAGGCCTGGACACTCAGTGCCAGCACACAGCCTGCTCCAGGGTTGGCCTGTCCTTGTCACCCAAGAAGTCGAGGTCCTGGCTGCCTAAGCAGGGAGAAGGAGATCCACAAGAGCTTCCAGCTAGAAGAAAGGGGCTGCCTGCCGGGACCCCAGCACCCCCTGGGAAGATTCAGGGAGAATAGAAAGAGCTGTTGCAAATGGCCCCCTTTTCTGACACCCAGGCGCTGAGTTTAACCTCTGGCCAGGGAGAGCCATGACTAAGGTGATTTGTATTCTGCCAACTGAGGGAAAATATAATTAACACAGCAGCTGGGCCCTGCAAGACCCAGGGGAAAGTCCCGGAAGGGCCGGGCTCAGAAGTGCCAGGCCAAGTCAGAGTGCAGCCACGGCGCTGTCCTCTCATCCGTCACGTCCCTGCCCTAATGCCTACAATCAAATCAAGAGAAGACACAGTGAAGCCTGGTCCATCAGGCCATTAAGCAGACCCCATCGCCAGCCACAGGGAGCCTGGGGAGAGCGGCGGGTTGCACCGAGAGCCGCCCCGCCCGCTGCTGCTGGGTTCTGCCCATCGCAGGCCCCCCATGGGCTCCCCAACTCCAGGCAGCTGATCAATGCAGCTGCGGTGAGCCACCGTCCACCGCGCACAGAGACGGGAGCCTCCAGGCGCCTGGATGGAGCGAGAGCACCCGCTGTGTGCGCGCAGATCCGCCCAGCTCCGGAGTCCTGTCGGGCCGGCGACGAGGACCAGGAATTAGTAACCCCCAGAGACTAAGTCTTTAGCCCGCTCCCCAGCTAATCTCTTTCTAAAACAAAATTGAGGAGAAAAACACCTGCTAATGCATTTCACGGGCCCTTTCTCTCCCTCTGGCGATTTACATTGATATTTAGCAGACTCTTCGCTAAGCTTTATAGATTTTTATTGACATTACTTTCGCCTTTTGTAGACATACAGCAGTAGTACTCCATGGTTTTCTTTCTTAAAAATTTTTTAAATCATTCATTCATTCAGTACAGAGTCTCGCTACACAGCTGAGACTCCTAGTGGCCAGCATGGTATGCAGTAAGGGGATCGAACCTGGGTCCCTGTGCTTGCCAGGCAGGCACTTAGACTGCCCAGCTATCCACAGTTTTCAACTATCTCACCATTTTTATTTTTATGACTTGAACAAATTAGTGCTCAGCCCCTCCTAACTTGAGGCTGGTCTTTTTTTTTTTTTCGTTTTCTCTCTGTTTTTCTCTTGTCTCTTTCACGGGAGCTGAAGCTACCGAGCCCTGAGGATGGATGTGCCTTCTTCCGTCCCCTCCTGCCGGGACTATTCCTCTGTCTTCCTGCCCTGTATCTGTATATCCAGGCGTCACCCCGTTTCTTGGCTTTCACCGGGAGACCAAGCTCTTTTCTTCCTTCATTCTTCCAAAACTTAAAGGCTATCCATGTGGGATTTGAACCCAGTGTCAGAGTTGCCTCCAGCTGGTTCCACCCTATTTCACAGATGCCATGGGTTGGCTATGTAAATATATTTTATGCAGCATAACGGCTTGATTTCAGTCTCCAGTTAGCATGGTGGTGATACTAATGCCGCAGTACCATGTGGTCTAATCTAGTTTCAGCCATAGACATCTAGAAGGGGGGACAAAAAGAGTTGAAAGCGACAGTACGGAAGAAAGCTGCAAATGGACAGGTCCTATGGTGTCTTTCCATTGCTAAGATGGCTTTAGTAAAGAGGGTCAAGGGCCAGCCTGATGGCTCAGTGAACTAAAGCGCCTGCTTCAGCGGAGCACAGTGGCCAGGCCGGGGGTTGATTCCCCGCGTGCTGTGCTGGCCCCCCCTCCAGGGCGCACAGAAACAGCAGTTGAGACTGGGCGTGGTGGCGCAGGCCTGTAATGCCAGCTCTTTGGGAAGCTGAAAACAGAATCACTACAAGTCCAATCTGCACAGTGAGACCCTGTATACCCTGTATCCTCTGTCCTAAATGCATTTAAAAAATAATAATAGAAAAAGAGGGTGAGAAGCTGGGTTTTATTTGTTTGTTTGTTTATTTATTTATTTATGTTATGGCTGGCTCAGCCTGCCCTGGGGGTGGTGCTGGCGCAGCATGTGGTACCAGGGATTGAACCAAGGTCTCTGTGGTTGCCTAAGCAGGCGCTTTAGATCCCTGAGCTATCTCACTGGCCCAGAGGCTGGGTTTTCATATTTGTTTGGTTGGTTGGTTGGTTGAGTTTTGTGGCGCAGAGTAGTGACTAGACCCAGGACCTTCCCACTGAGTTATATTCCCAGTCCTTTTTAATTTTTCTCTTTTAAAAAACTTTGAGGGGGCTGGCGAGATAGCTTAACGGTCTAAAGCGCCTACTTAGGCAAGTACAGGTAACCGCAGGGACCACGGTTCAATCCTGGGCATCACATGCTGCGCCAGTCTCACCCCCAGGGCAGGTTGAGCCGGCCATAATATAAATAAATAAAATTTTTTTAAAAACTTTGAGATAATCTCTCCCTAAATTGCCCAAGCTGGGCTCCAGTTTGTGGCCCTGCTGCCCCATCTTCCTGACATGCTGGAGTCACAGTCAGGTGCCACCATGCCAGGCTGCTCCTGGTGCTCCTTCACAGATATTGCCCACTGAGAAGTCTGCAAACGCGGACTGGATTCTCTCTAAGCCATGCCTCCAATTTCGGTGGATGAGAAAGAAAACGGTCAAAATTGAGAAGCATATTCCAAAACAAGTGTTAAGTCACTGACACAATTCCCAGAGGCAAGAAACTAAAGACAAGCTTTCTGTTGTCCCCCAGGCTGGACCGACTACTAAAGACCTTGCTGTCATAGAACCTGCGCACGAAAGAAATGCCCTCGCATTCCTTGGGGGACATTTGAAAGTACTGGTTTAACCCTAAAATTATATCATTCACTGGGAAGTCAATCTTTCCTATGTTTTCAACTATAAAACACTCAGGCGCCTTGCTGGAGCTCCAGGAATAAGGAAAGCTACCCACTGGGCTATCTTTGCTCTCAGTCTTTGAAAAAATATTTGTCAACTGTGAAACCTCGGATACATTAAGTCACTTGTCTGCCCCCGAAAGTGCCTGAGGTAGAGGAATGATAGTCTCTGTCCTTTAGGTTTCCCTAAGGAAAGCTAGATGACACCAGAGAAGGCTGAGGTTGACTAGCAATCACTTACTCATGCATTCAAAAACTACTTGTTAATCAGGCACCATGATGCACACCTACCTGGGATCACGACACTCTGGAAGGCTGAGGTAGGAGGGTCTCAAATTGGAGCCCAGGGGCTGGGGAGATAGTTCATGGCCTAAGTGCTTGCCTAGCAAACACAAGGACCTGGGTTCAATCTCCAGTACCACATGCCACATTGGCCCCTCGCCATGCCAGCCACCAAAATCAGGCATGATGGAGCACGTCTGTGATCCCAGGACTAGGGAGGCAGAAGGATCACTGCGAGGCTGAGGTGCATAGTGAGACCGTGTACTAAAAAAAATATAAATAAATAAAGAAAGAAAGAAAAGGTTTTTTAAAAGAAATTGAAGCCCAACCTGAGCCACTTAGCAAATTCTGCTCAAAACTTAAAGGATAGGGGGCTGGAGAGGTACCAGGGGCAGTCTCTGCATTCAACCTCCAGCACCTAAGTCAAAAAAGATCTGTTAGTTGGCCACAGTGCCCAGGCATTGAGCTGTGTGCCTAGGACCTGCTGGCAAGGACCCTTAGCACTTCCCTTCCACCCTCCCTAACAGTGCATCCCAGACAGCTTCTGACCTGGTCAGAGCCCTGGTGGCCATACTGGACACCTTCTCGGTCCTTGTGGTCACCCCAGCTCTCTCTGCTCCCCAGTCTCCAGGGCCCTGCCTCCAGCCCCAGGGCAGGCCCTCCTCCCATAAGCAGCCTCCTCCTACCAGGATGGCCATGGGATCCCTGCACTAGAGGACTTTTCTCCCGCCAAGCTCTCGGTCACCCTGGGCTTTATGGTCCCTGATACTATGAATTGGGTCTTTGGACTTGGTGATTATAGAAAGTGAACATCAGGCCAAGAAGTATAAGCGTGAAGGCAAAGCTTTCTATTCAGAAAGAAGAGATAAGACAAAGGGACATCAGAAGAGCTGAAAGGGAGAGAGCGAGGGTGGACCAAATCGTGGGCCACAAAGGAAGGTACAGACCCTTACAGGATGGCCGGGCTGGGCTCAGCTCCACTGATCCTTATCTCAGTTGGATCTGCAGGGCAGCTCCAGAGAGCCCTTATCATATCACTGCAGGGTATCATCTGGTTCCCTAAGACCACTGCTCCTGCTTAGGGGTGGTCTCTCTCACCTGGTGTGCGCTGCCTGCAGCCTGCTTTGGAATCCAAGGAGTCTGCAAGGCTGGGGCACTGGCTGGAGACTTGGGCCCAGCCCTAGGAGGTCTGGAACAGGATGCTGTAAACGCTGACAGTTGAAGTCCCTGCAGATGCTGAGAATGTTTGAGTTACTCTTACCCAGTGTCCTCAGTCTTGGGGGAAGGGGCAGAGGTGAGACAGGTTGGGTAAATCTGGGGCTGATAAACCTTGGCTTACAAGTTTCTAGACAAATACAGCATAGCTGTGATGGAGCCGAGCAGGAAGCTGACCTAAAGCGTAAGGACACAGAGACATAGGAGCCCTGGTGGAAACTCAGCGCCTTCCAGCAAAATCAGCTGGCTGTCTCATTTATCCTCCTTGTTCTTGAGGGGAGATAGGTGACCATTCCTCTTTGTGGAGTCACCTTAGGCCCAACATCTTGATGGACCCTGAAGACACAGGATGGCCCAACACAAGGTGCTGAAGCTGCCCTCCGGCAAGCTCACCATGTTCTCCATGGACCACGATGCCAGCCATGTGGCTGGAGACCAGGGGAAGCATCTCCGCTTTCCCCTGAGCCATCTCAGCCCTAAGCCCAGCACTGGCCCTGAGACACTGCAAAGATGGAGCAGGACAGCTTCGTAACCACTGCAGCCTCTGAACCAGCCCAGGCCAACAGGCACCATCAGCTTATTCCTCCGTGAAGCTGGCAGTGAGAATCGCTGCATTCAGCCGGCCAATCCATCTTCTTTGTTCTCCTCAGACCAGCACGATGTCCTTCCGCTGCCTTGTCCAAGGCCTGGCCCTTCTTCCTGTCCGGCTCTTTCTCATCTCCTGTGGCAAGGCAGATCTCTGATCACCGTGATGGGGAATAGAAAAGGAATGGGCTTCTCGGTGTCACCAACCACCTCGTGTTCCTGCACAGTGCCAAGCACGCTCTGTACTCTAGACTTGACAGACACTTCTCTGTTAAATTCCAAACCTGTGACTGTGGTTCCCCATGTTGAATCAACTCTTCATCACACCCTCTGCAGAACCTCCGGAGCCAAAGAAGAAGAAGAAGAAGGAGAAGGGGAAGGGGAAGGGGAACGGGAAGGGGAAGGGGAGGAAGAAGAAGAAGAAGAAGAAGAAGAAGAAGAAGAAGAAGAAGAAGAAGAAGAAGAAGAGGAAGAGGAAGAGGAAGAGGAAGAGGAAGAGGAAGAGGAAGAGGAAGAGGAAGAAGAGGAGGAAGAGGAAGAAGAGGAGGAGGAGGATGAGGAGGAGGAGGAACAGGAGGAGGAGGAGGAGGAGAAGCAATTGCAGGGACTTAAAAAGTCCTTAAGCTTGACTGGTTCCATCAGTATTAGGGCTTCAGCATATTTCTAAACTCCTAGGGAGTGAAAGCCTCCCCTTTTTAATGAGTTACATGACTTTTGGCATACGCATATATTCAGGCAGCCCCTACTGTAATCAGCACACAGAGCACTGCCATCGCCCCAGGTTTCCCTTGGACCTTTGGGGTCAACCTTTCTCCCTGTGTTTCCAGCTCCTGGGAGCCGCTGATCTGTTTTCTCTCCCTACAGATTCCCCTTCTCTGGGCGAATGTTATGTGCGGTATAAGTGGGAACACAATGCTCGACCTGAGCTTTTACAAAGCTCATGTGTTCATGCACATGCTAGCCTGCGGGCTGACAATTGCTTTTGAGTCTTTCGGTGTCTGGCGCTTGCAGTCTCCTGTGAATCACGGCCCTTCTAGCAGTGGGTGTGACCTATCGGCAAATCTACAGGAAGCAGCTTCCGCGCCTTAGTCTCTGCTGAGAGAAGTCAGAAAAGGCAGAGCCCTCGGTGAGGGTCAAGTTGCTGCTTCCTAATTTTCTCTGCCATGACTAAATGTTCCCTTCCTGTCAATGCCCCAGCCTGCCCCTCAGCCCTTCACAAGCTCCTCTCTCTGCTAATGTCCAGCACCTTGGCCCAAGATGGCGCCTTCTCGCCTCCTTTCTACATGCCCTGCCCTTTACTTCTTTGAGAAGCAAATGGAGAGTGTTTTGTTTTTGTGTTTTGTATTTGGTTGTTGCAGGGTCCCACTACTCAGCTGGACTTGCGGTGCCCCTCCCCCAATGCTTTCAGCCTCCCCAGCACTGGGATTACAGGCCTGCACCACTATGCCTGGACTCTGGTCAGCTCAACCCACCCTGGGAGAAGGGCTGGCACAGGCAAGTGGTGCTGGGGATCGAACCGTGGTCTCTGAGCTTACCTAAGCTTGCCTAAGCTTGCCTAAGCAGGCACTTTAGTCCGCTGAGCTATCTCGCAAGCCCACACATAGAGAAGAGAGTAACACACCTGATTTTCTAAGCTGCCTTTCCATCCTGGGAAGTATGTGATAACTGAACTTTCTCAAAAGAAAGCAGAAAGGAAGTGGGGGGGCGGGGAGGAGGAGGATAAAAAAGGCAGCCGCGGGGGCCCTGCCACCCTCAGAAACTGAGCATTAGGTGGGAGACAGTCAAGAGACTCAAGCAAATCTGGGAAGCCCAGAGGTCACGCTGAGTTCAAGCAAAACCAGCGACCATGTGCTTCCCGTCAGACCCAGTCTCCTCCCACTTTCCTTGCGTATAGCATCAAATGCGGCCCCTCTTCCCCCAATGATCCCGTAATTAGTGCTGTCCGCAGCAGAGCGAGACAGGACCTCCACAGATGAAAACCCTGGATTTAATAGCTTTCCACCCCCAAAGTCCAGACTAGAAGACAAGCAACATCACAAGGATTTTTTATTTATTTATTTATTTATTTATTTTTTGCTGGCTCAGGCTGCCTTAAGGGTAGGTGTGGGGAATCGAACCATCTTCCCCTGTGCCTGACTGGGATTGCCTGGGCAGGCACTTAAGCCACTGAGCTAACTCGAAAGCCCCCTGGACAAGCAACATCAGAGGCGTCTAACCCTGAAGCCACAGCGTAAGGTTGAAAGGTCAGAAGGGGCACTTCGATGCGGGTGCTGCGCACATTCCCGGTGTGCGGGAGTCCGCAGGGAAAACTGAATTTTTAAAAATCCAGTCCACATATTAAGCCTCTCCTCAGGCACTTTTGCCAGGACAAAATTAGCTCCGATGCCTCGGCCGGGGATTCCACCCCGTGTCTTCCACCCTCCCTTCACCTGGCGTTTTGTAGTCTAGAGTTTGATCGGGCTGCTCTAGCTGGAGCAGCCAGCAGAAATTGCAGCTGCTCGCCACAAAGGAGGCCGACTTGGCCTTGGGGGACCCACCTGTGCCACCAACGCGAGGGACACACCTGAGCCGCGGCTGACACACCAACCGGAAGAGGCAGGTACCGTACTGTGAGTACCGCTCAGCGGTGCTGGCTCTTCGGAGGGCTGCGCCGCGCCCGTCCAGGGCTGCTGGGGTGGGGACTGCGGGGCGCGCTGTGGCCGTGGCCCGTAAGGAACACCTGTGGGCCCCTCGCCTCGCGTGGGGAGCTGCGTGGTTCTTGAACTGCTTTCTGCAAGGTCGGCGTCCTTTAGAATGGCAGGGACTGACTCAGAGTTTGTTTGTGTTAGCGCTGAGCGGTCCTACGCTGAGGCTGACCTGACAGAGTGTAAGTCCGGAAGACACCATCTGCCGTGTGTGTGTGTGTGTGTGTGTG
>PVKN010037461.1:0-2500 GCA_004027915.1 Capromys pilorides
AAGGGCTACAAGAATAGTCAATATTTTGGCCCTAGTCCTTCAAGGTCAGTGAGGACTCAGGACAGAACAGAACCTGTGCTGTAATATCCTATAACTCAGTGGTTTCCCAAATTTTCTGTTCCAGGAGATTAAGGGACCACAGAGGAAAGGGACTGTAAGTATATAGTGTGCCTAAGGAGAGCCACCTAGAGAGAAAATATTCTCTTGGGCTCTCACAGAGAGTAAACTGGCCAAGCAATGGACATGACTCGTCCAGACAGCTGACAATGACAACAGTTCTACAAAGCACTGTACATGGTTCCAAAGTAAGTCCTGAGGGGATCTGACTGACCTTGAGAGATACAAAAACTACATGTTTTGTTATGCAGGTCTTGCTTTAACTTGCCCTTAACCATCCAGCAGAAAAGTTTAAACTTGATGCATAAAATGTAAGGGTAATATAGTATGCTGAGCTGTAAAAGGCTCAAATCAACAACTTCCAACATTACCAGTTTCGCCAATAACACACTGCAATTATGGAACATTTGACTATGAATACAACTACCTTATCTTAGATCAAAGAGAGGAAATCTGTTGTACCGATAACCATTAGAAAATTTACCATGTCTACACCCTGTGCCGTGTATAATTACAACAAGGGTAACAACATGCATTGTATCAATTATTGTGACTGTACTACTAACATGTTTTGAAACTGTCACATTGTAATTTCTTATTAAAAGTAATAAAAAAATAAAAAAGACCAAAAAAAAAAAAAGAAGTCACTAATTTCAACCCAATATACAGCTTAATAAAAAGTCGAGGAAAGGGTTCCTCTGTAAGGGTGAACTACTTTTTGGATGTTTGGAACCATGCTATATAGTGCTAGTCTTCAAGATTGTTTTCCCTTCGAAATCTCCATCATTCTTTGACGTGGTGTCAAGGGCTTTTCCCAGGGGCAATGACAGTCTCCATCTGTGTATTCCAAAAACAATTGTATAAACTGGGGCCCCTGCAAAGAGGAATCTTTTCCCTGATTGGCTTATTTCTTCATCCAGAAAATCCTTCTATGTGCCTGTTACATCACATTGTTCTAGTGTAGAAGCTGCAAAAAAAAAAAAAAAAAGTTTAAAAATTAAAATGAAAAGAATCAGTTCCTGCAATGAAGGGGTAATAATGGAGTGGCTAGAGATTGTTAATGCAGATGTGGCATTGATAATAAATTCGTGCAGTAAGGTTGTGCTAATCCCTAGGAGACTGGACCCAATAGAAAAAGACATTCTTTTAGTCCAGTGTACCTGAGTCGGCTCTCAGTGACATTTGAAAGGAAGGATGAGAAAAGAAGAGGCAAGACACCAAGAGAAAGGGTGTTTCAGGGAAAGAACACCTGGGAAGCATCCAGGGGCTATGAAGCTGGGGGGGTGCTGCCAGGGGAGATGAGGGGAAAGGTTAGAGGTACAGCTGGGCACCAGAGATGCATGTCTGCTTTGTAGCCTGACAACTATGTGACAGTAGATGTTCCGATTTATGTCTAGCTGTCCCCCCAAAGCCTCAAGCAATCACGGGGTGGGGACTTCTAGAGTTTGAGACTTGACTCATGATCCACTGGGATTATGTGTTTTAGTACCTATGAGATTATGGGTCTGAGTGCTTCTGGGATTATGAGTGTGGCCTAAGGCGAATAGGCTGAGGCAGAGAGCCTGAATGTAATATAAAGAGAAACAGAGAGACAGACTAACGCTATTGCTCTCTGTTGCCTTTGTTGGTTGGCTGCCTCTGGTCAAGATTGTTGCTGTTCTGCCACCATGAACAGCTGCTCTCTGCCATGTGCCTCTTTGCCTTGGAGCCAGCCAAATATGGACTGAAACCTCCAGTAACTGTGAGCTAAATAAACCTTTCCTTCCTTCATTTTGAGTGTCGGGTATTTGTCCCAGCAACGAGTCAAAAGTAACTACGACAGTAGATATCACTGTAGGAAGACAAAAAGCCACAAGAAGACCTGGAGCTAAGGAGAGGACTAACTGAAGGTCTGCATTGCAAAATATTATTCACTGAGTTGGCCACAAAGGGACACCAATTGAAGCAGAGATAAAAGTTGAGCGGCCACACCAAAAGATGAGAGAAGAGATGGAGACAGCTGAGGACTCAGGGTGGTGAAGGGGTGGGGGAGGGATGGCCCTATTCTTGGTATGTTTTGAAGGTGAATATACCAGACCTTGGCCATGGGTTCAGTGTGCAGAAGAGAAGCTTCAGGAGTGGCTCTAGATTCGCAGCTTGATCACTGGGAAGGAAAGAATCATCTCTTCCTAGGGAGGGAGATTAGGGTCTGAGCAGCCCAGGGAGAAATCAGCAGTGTGGATTTGATCACGTGAAGCCTGGGATGCCTGCTAGATGGTAGACAGGTATCATAACAGTTTGGGCTCAAAGGAGATTTAGGTTTTGGATAACTCTCTGTGTAGTAGCTAAGCATATAGTTAAAGGCTTGCTAAACAGTGCAGAATAGCCAGTGAAGTATGGAGAA
>PVKN010037461.1:7500-11240 GCA_004027915.1 Capromys pilorides
TCACTACTGCTTGAGCCTCTCGAGTAGCCTATTCAGCTCTGATCCACCATTCGCCATGGTGAAGCCCTGAAATCTGAGCATGTTTAATTAACAGAATCTACAAGCACCAGTTACATGATATATAAAGAACCAACTGAGCAGGCTTAACGGGGCCACCTGCAGACTCAGGAGGAGACAGACGGAAAAGGCCACCTGTGCATCACAGAAGCGCAAGAGCTGCCCGGAGGTTGAAGGCCTGGAGCTCGTCGCAGAGCCTGGTTCAAGTCCATATGGGAAAGCTGAATGCTCTGTGTTGCAAGGTTGTACAATCTGCACCGGAAGCGCGAGCGTCCCCAGCCAGCGGCCCAGACCGGAGCCCCCCCTCCTCCGAAGAGACGGAAGGGAAGACGCCCTCGTTCTTTCCCTTTCCATTCCACCCAGGCTGCCAGACTCTTCGCTGGTGCCACAAACATCTCTCCTCAGTTTGTGTCTTACCAGCTAGTTATCCACAGACACACCCAGAACTGTGCTCCACTAATCCGCTGGGTGTTTCTTAACCCATTGAAGTTGTCATCATAATTAACCATCATCCCATGTAACTCTCTCCAAAGAGGAAACTCTAAAATAGGAATATACCAGTGACTCTCATGCATCTTTTTACTTAGGCCTTTCAATACTATGAGGAGATTTGGAGTTGAAAAAATAAATGCTGACTTCTTCAATTCTTTGCTTAAAGATAATGTCTGTGTTGTGTCTGGATCTCAGTTCCCACAGCCTAATAAGAATTGTTATGAGCCTTTTTTTTTTTTTTCAAACTGTATCCAGCTTTATTAAAGATACTTTTCATAAACAATAATGGCATCGCAGGTGGGACATGGGCACACAGTCATTAACAGTATAGAACAACTTTCCAACTCCCTTCTTGGACGGACTACCAAAAATCAGAAAGCCACTGTAAGATGCAATGAAGTCTTCATTTGAGGCTCTGAAGTAGGGAAAGTTTAGAGTGAGGGTTGCCATTTCACCTTTAACATGTTGTTTAACAACCTTTCACAAGCCAACCCTGACTTTCAGGAAATGAAAATTGCAGAATCATCAATCTGAAGATCCACAATCTAGAAAAAGAAATCAATTGTTCTTGTGGGACACTGTCTCAACGTTACTGGCAAGTACAGATTGCCTGACACACTGGTAACATCGCTTTTGGGAATCAGATCCCAATAGGTCTCTGGGCTTAAGGGAGTTAAGCCTATGCTGGTGGCAGAGGAAAGGAAGACATAAAATGAACTGGAGGCTGTCCTATACCACAAGGCATTTATGCCAGGGTGAGCAGATGTGTCCACATCAGGGAATCCCTCCTCCTGGGAGCCAAGAGGAAGTCTCTCAAAACCAGCCGGGAAACAGGCCTTCCCCACGTCAATCCAGCTTGGAGACATTGTACTACTGACATAGGCTCCTTACCCCTAAAACAATGAAGTGTTCTGTGTGCTAACAACATAGCTTTAAAAAAAAAATAAACAAAATTCTGCATTTTTATAAAATTTGATAAAAAAAAAATAGTATTTCAAACTGTCCAGTCACCAGAAGTGCACAGTTATCAAAAGTGCACACCCTTCACTTGGCGTCTCCAGCGCCTTCAGCTTTCTGTGCCTGGTCTGTGTTGGCACCTCCATGTTCTGCAGGGTCATTCCCCTCCTTCCTAGCATCAGCTTTTCACTTTTCCCCTTTGGGTGCCTTCTCTCCCTTCCTTGCAGGGGCCTTTTTAGGCTTGGGCTCTGGCTCTGGAGGAGCTGGGTTAGCAGACAGCCTTGCAGGTCTTCTCTGTGGTTCACCCTTCACCTTGGCTTTATCACCTTTAGCATCCCCTTCAGCCTTTCTCTTGGGCATGGTAACAACAGCAGCGGGTCACAGGCGCTAGACACGAGATGCAGCAGTGTGCAAGTTTGGGCGGCCCGGGGGTCGTGCTCACTTCTTATTCTCACTGCTTCACTATAAGCCTTAAGAGCAATGAATATTGCTAAGTATTAACATGGTTCCTGGAAGCCAAGAGTATTCTCCATTATAAGAATGCTGGAAGCTTTTGAAAACCATTTCTGGCGGCCTATTACTTTTCAGAATGGACTAAAAATACAAGGTGATCTCTTCGTTTCACTTTCCTGATATCCACAGCATATTTACAGAGGCAGTCAGTGGTCAGCTATGAAGCCTAAGCTTGGGAGAAACCTCAGATAATTTTGTCTAACCACAGAAGGACATTCTCACCATAACTTCTGGAGGAAACCAGAGGGCCCTGGTTATGTGGCTGAGGGACCAGAGATGAAGCAGAACACTTTGCAAACTCTCTCCTCACAACTTCCTTGAGAAAGAGGCTTAAGGCAAGAACCCAGAGCCCATTTCTGCAGGAAAAAACTGAGTCACAAGGGTTGTGTGACCGGCCAAAGTTCACACGGTCCGCTAGGCTCCCCTCTCATGATCCTGAGTGACAATCTCAAGAGCAGGAAGTTCTTTGGATAGCAAACACTGTTCCTGTGGGAAATGAATGCGAGGTGATAAACACGAGGGTGTGAGAACCAGAGGGATGAAGGCCTGCTCAGGGTTTAGCTGTTGATTTTATTGAGCCCTGTCTAAGGGGAACGTTGGTTTGCTCTCATTCCAGAAAAGCCTTGGAGTGGGAACTGGCAGCTGAGCCTCTGGAGAGGCAGCGCAGCATAGTAGAAATCAGAGTGGCTTTGAAGTCGCAGGCACCCAGGCCTAAGTCCACCACCGTCTGCCACTCGTTGGAACTGCTGGGTGGAACCTGAGAGGGCTCAGAGCCTCATCTTCATTGGTTAATTGGGGCAGTGGCAGTGTGGCCCACAGGGGGCCAGCCTCAGGTCTTCGGTGATGTACACAGAACCCATGCCAATTCTCCAGGGTGTGCAAGGTCCTTGCAGAGCCAGGCTTGAGTGCTGCAGAGATGGTGCCTAGGGCAGCGAGCTTTGCTGAGCCCTGCTTTGTGCCAAGCACTGTGCTGACATACAGCGTGTGTCCTTTCACCTTGGTAGCAGCCACGCCATGGCAGTCACTCCTACGAAGCCTTCAGTAAGTTGTTGTTGATGGCATGTGTCCATGTGTATATAAATGAATTGATTCATTGAATCCTTAGAACATGGACAAGTACCTATCATTTTCACTTTGTGGATTAAAAAAAAAAAATCCAGAAGCATTGATCAGAAGAATCACTTATCCAGTGAACCAGGGAATACCTTTTGTGTATGTATTTGGTTGTTGCAGGGTCTCAGTATGCAGCCCCGTCCCGTGGTGATCCTCCTGTTTTCAACTTCCCTGGAACTGGCACTAGGATAATAGGCATATGCCACTAGGCCCTGACTCTAGTCAGCTCACCCCGCACTGGGGACAGGGCTGCCACTGTATTATGGTTTGTGTCTAGTTGTTCCCTCAAAGCCTCTTGGAGTCATGGGGTGGGGACTTCTAAAGTTTGAGATTAACTCATGATCCACTGGGATTATGTATGTTAGTACTGCTGGGATTATGGATCTTAGTACTATTGGGTTTATGGGTATGGTCTGAAGCGAATATCCTGAGATAGAGATCCTGAATGTAATAGAAGAGAGACAGAGAAACAGACTCCTTCCTTGTTTCTCTCTGTTACCCTGGTTGGTTGATTGCCTCTGTTGCCATGTTGTTGTTGCTCCACTGCCATGAAAGGTTGCTTTCTGCCCTGTTCCACTCTGCCTTGCAGCCAGCCGAGTACAGACTGA
>PVKN010037462.1:0-11236 GCA_004027915.1 Capromys pilorides
ACACATGCACACTTCTAAACAATTACTTTAAAGACCTGGTGGTTTTCATTTGGGTTTTAGAAAACTAATAAATTTCATATTTGTATGGGGATTGAAGTTTTAAAATGGTCAAAACAAGGGTTATTTTGAATTGGTAAGTTTTTTTTTCCCTTGGCTGAAAGTTTTCTAAGATTGTAAAGGTAGAATAACAATAATGAAGGTGAACATCCTAATTCCATTGTATTTCAAGTTTCTGTGTAAATAAATAGCTTGAAGCTTTTCCTAACATAATTACTATACTGAAAATATTTTTCAAAATACCTTGATGTGAGACAATATATGAGGAAATGAGATTGTTGGCAACTTCCTATTTGGTTATTAGAAAAAGTCCTTCAGGTTAATAGCTTTAAATGCAAATGAAGGATTCAGTTTAAGAATGGTATCCAAAAAGAAATATATTTACACTTTTTTATTTTTGTTTTTTATTTGGTATATAACTTCCTAAATTCTCAAAAATAAATTACCCTATAGAAAGCTTTGTCTGAATAGTTCAGATGTGAAAATAATGAGTTACTTTTCAGATACCTAAAAAGACTATTGGTGATGATGGTGTCCAAAGGATTAAACCTTTCCAAGAATCACTTTAACAGCACACTTACCTTGCCAGGGTCAAGTTGTAGAAATCATTAGGTGCAGACTTTGGTCTTTGGCCTATTTGATTCTCTTCTCCCTATCCCCTAAAGCACGTTTTTTACTACTAGGACACTTCTTTTACTATCTTATGTCCAACAAGTTATGGTTGATATAAAATACTAACCTCCTTGTGTTACCACCTTCTCTGTTAACTGAACCTCTTATGGTGATGACTCATTGCTGTTTAAGGATGTCCTCAACATTCTTCAGTTATCAACATGACTTTTTATGTATTTTATTTTTACGCATTTGATGCAGGGTCTCACCACACAGCTTGGACTTGTAGTGATCCTCCTGTGTTCAGCCTCCCCAGCATTGGGATGACAGGCGTGCACCACCACGCCCAGCCTCAGTGCCAGGTCTAGTGCTCCCAGGGGTGGGGCCGGTGTAGCCTGTGGTGCCGGGGATCGAACCCTGGTCCCTGAACTTGCCTAAGCAGGGGCTTAGTCTGCTGAGCTATCTTGCAGGCCCAGCATTTTATATATTTTCTTTAGTCTTTAGTGTTGTTTTTTTTTTTTTTATCAGTAATAGCACTGTTGATGCCACTATAAAATAGTAGCCATTTCTTATTCTTCCTCAATAATTATTTATTGAGTATCTCTCACAGGCAGGAGTCTGAAACCTGGAGATTCCATCATCAGGGAATGAGACAGACCTGGTCCTTGCCCCACTGACTTGACACATGGACGTGTGTTATGAGCAAGGAAAAAAGAGAGCATATTTTAAATCTGTGTACTTGGAAAAATTACTGAATTTGTCATTTTTTTGAGACCTGTGCAGGTGCTTTTTGTGCTGATGTGCTCTTATCTCTGTCGGGCCAGCTTCCCTCTGCCGTCCTCCTGACTCAGTCTTTTCTTTGGGAATAAGGTGAAGGCAGAATGTAGGGTACAGACTTAGAAATCAGACCATCGTGAATTCCAAACCCACCTGCCATTTACAGGCTATGTAGCCTGTTGCCATTACTCTCCTTTCTATTTCTCAGTGCTCACATCTGCAAAATGGGGGCTTGGGGTAAATACTGCTATCAGATGCTTCGTGTGGACACTCTAGTAAGCGCTTGATAAATACCAGCATTCATTACTAAGAACTCCTTAATCAGGAGATGAGATTAAGACCAGGTTCCCACCTGAACCTCAGCCTTATACCCCAGGACCTACACTTCCTGAGTCCACTGAGGACCATGGAGCAGCTGAGGAGGCTGTGAGGCTACTGCTGTCTTGAATTCCTACTGGGCTCTTTCTCTGTCAACTTTTAAGACTAAGCTTGTGTTGTCTTTTAAAGAAACCTGCTTTGAATGCCCCAAGTTGAACCAAGGGTCCCCTCCTGTGTGCTGTTTTAGCTTAGGATAAATTATATCTTTATGGAGCTCCCTTGCCCCTTAGACTTTTCAGCCTCTCTAAGGCCAAGAGAGATCTGACTCAGTGCTCTTTGTCTCCAGCCTCTTCCCAGAGCTAGACCATGGAGTCACCGCTTGGAAGCATAGAGCTGAGCCTCATGGTTGACAAAAATATAATACAATATAGGTTGAGCATTTAAGAGTCAGCTTTTGGGCCAGGGAGTTAGGTCTGCAGTCCAAGCACCTGACTGGCGAGCACAAAGACCTGGGTTCAATCCCTAGTACTGAGTATCAGGTGCCATGCTGGCCCTGGAACCTCAGGTGTGCCATCTGGCCACAGAAACCGGACATGGTGGCATACACCTGTAATCCCAGTGCTGGGGAAGCTGACACAGGGGGATCACTGCAAGTCCAGGCTGCGTGGTGAGACCCTGTACCAAAAAACTAAATGAATAAAAGATTTTTATAAAACAGTCAGACAGTCATTGTTTATCAAATGTTTGATATAAACAGCAAAATCTTGGCTTTCAGGTAGGTTACTTTAATTCCGATTAATCTGAACAAAAATTTGGCGGTTTGCCTACTACATAATTTCTTCTAGTATTCTGATAAAATAATAGAAAAACATATTTGAACTTCGGACAAACACAGTGAAATCTTGATGGGAGTTTTCATCTAACTCCTTTAGTTATGAATTTTAAACTGGCTTAGGATGTTAAAGCCATTATAAAACTTCTACAATGCTTTCATCAACAAAATTATGCAGTAAATACTGAATTCTCTTGCTTAGAAGATTCTTTAAAGAAGACTTTCATTAAAATGCAGTTCGGACGCTAAATTATGTTTTTTTAACCAAGCTTTTGTGTTTTGGTTTATAAGCAGTGTTGGGCTAAAGGAAGTGCGGTTGTGCAGCAACCTCTATGCAGCAGAGCAGCTTAGATATTATTCAAGTCTGCTGCAAACCACCAAAGTACTTTAAGGTACAGGGGAATCTACTTCCTGGACACATCACAGCATTACTTAGTCAAGTTCCACGTGAAAGCACAGCTCTCTCACGTGGTTCACTCCTCCCTGAGGGTCCTTATGTACAGATTCAGCAAATTTAAATTATGATTTTCAGCAGAAATGTCTTAGCAGGCATCTGTTAGTGGCAAAACGCTTACCTCTTCGTTTTCGCTGCCTTCTTTCCTTGTAATGTTTAGCTCCCCAAAGGTACTTGTTGCCTCTGACAGAGGCGAGATAATGAGGATTGTGCTTCTTTGTGGGGTGTATCAGGAGGGTTAGTGCTGCACAGGTGAAAGGCTCACCACAAGAAGTTACGGCCTGGAGAAGTAATGTTGCAGAATTTAGCTGGAGTCTGCCATTTGACATTGCCTCTAACATAATCTTATGCCAAACCTAAAAATAAGCTTTCCTATCTTTATTTTATAAGTGGAAAAGTAGAATCTATTGAAGGTCACCTGGGGGCTCTGTGTGTTTTGTAAGCCTGTCTTACTTGAAGTCTGTGGGGACTCTTTTTCGGCTTCTGTGTACACGTGCACGTGTGGGAGTGTGTCTTTGTGCGCATGCGCTGGGAGCAGTGCGTGTGCGTAAGTGCGCATGCACAGGGAGCAAAACGGGAGGAGTAAAGCGATGCCCTGTAGGAGAAAAGGGACGCCTCGATCTAAAACCATCAGCACAGAGCTCCTGATGAATGGATGGGCTCTCTTCGCAGGACATGCCTCTTATGGACAGAAAATCAAGGTAGACTTACTGAGCCGAGAAGTGCGCAGTCTGATACAGGCATCGTGGCGATGTGAGCCACTGGGAGTGACGTGAACTTTGAGCATTTATAGCAGTTGTACAGGCATCATTTCCGAAGACGTGGTTGTAAGCTTCAAAGCCTCAAGCACACGGGCCTGAAGTTGGCCACAGTGCTCGGAGAACTCCTGAGAGGGCAGGAAGGACAGATTTTATCCAGCGTAAGGAAGAGGGAGCTAATTTGATTCTACACGTTTGAGTGTTATAGATGGTAAAGCTTTTCCTTCTCACCCAGGACTCCTGCCCTTTCCCTGCCACCCACAGCTTTTTACACTTGGGCACACAGCAAGGAATAACTTTCTTTTTGGCTTCGGTCAGCTCATGTGGGCCCTTAAGGGCTCTCTAGCTTCTGTTTTGTTTCTAGGGTCAGAGTTATAAATCATCAGAAGGGATTTAGCTGCAGGGCAAGTGCCTGTGACTGGTAAGATTCTATCTCGGAAAGTGAAAAACAGGCAGCTCTTTTTTTTTTTTTTCTTTTCTCCCTGTTTTCTGATGGCATATTCTCCTCCAAATATTTTTGGTCTGTAGTTCAGTGTAAGCCTAGTGTTTGGGTAAAATAAGCCTCCATCCTGGGCTACAGAGGAACCTCTGCTCTTATTTTTCTATGCTGAGGTCCATCACCATGAAGTAGAGACAGTTCAGAGCCCCTAGTTCCTATCTTTCTTTCTTTCTATTTATTTATTTATTTAATCCTGCTTTGGGTACCCCAAACTCTCTCCTGAAGCCTCCTTTTGCAGGCTACAAGGACCTTTGAAACCTTTCCTGGATGCCTTTGTGGCCACTAGTTGTGGACCTTCCTCTTGAGGGTTGGCCAAGGGCGCTCGCTCGCTCTCTCTTTCTCTCTCTCTCTCTCTCTCTCTGTGTTTGAGATGGAAAAAAATGAAAAAAAGGAAGAAAGGGAGGGAGATAAAGAGGTGAGGAGAGAAGCAGAGCATATGCTCTTGGCTGTGCATCTCATGGTGCCCATCTTCATTTAGAATGGAGTAGCCATGTAGAGAGGAAGGTAAAGAGTCTACTGGGTACGTGTCCCCACTCCACTTCTGAGGAGAAGGCATTGTGTATCATAGAGGAAGAGTTTGGGGCTTCAACTTGATCTTTCAAAATGTTGGGAAGCCAAATCTTTCTGTTCAATAAATCCATATTATTGAGCAGTTGTGTTTCTCAGCTTGTTTGTAACTTATAATAATTTGCAATGCTAGGGATTGAACTCAGAACCTTGCACTTGCCAGGCAGGCACCTATTCCGCTGAACTATCTCCCCAGCACCTTTAATATTGTGAAATGTGCGGTGTGACTTGCATTGTTATGGATAGATTTACCACCAACAACTTACCTTTGCAGAAATGTTGGGTAGAAGTAGTTTTATTAGCTGTAATGTGTTTTCCCTGGAGTAGAAAACACACTTGTTAATGGGAAAGCTAAGAGTTCGTTTGTACTCCCAGAATTGTGTTCTCTTGGAAAAGTTCCAGTTCTCACATTTGGTGTTTTCTTGAGGAGAACTGTGGCACTATCCAGTTCACTTGTTCTTTCCAAGTTTCACTTACACATATTTTAGGCTTTTCTGGGCCTTTATGTCATTTCTGTTGTAAGGTGAGACCACAACAGCACAGTTGAAGGTACCTTAATGTTTTTCTACTTATAAATATTATACTTGAACAAATGAAGGCATTTTGAAATCTCTCTTTAAAGAAAACAAGAATGCTAGCATAGTTTAGATAAGTAAAAACCTTTTCCAAGCATAAAAGTCATAGGATGCTCAAAGCTATGCATTTTAAAGAGCTGCAGATTTACCTGAACAAAAAAGATGAATTTGAAGGAAAGTAGAGAGCTGTGAATGTGTACTCAGCACTTACAACAGCAGTTTTTTATCTGTTAAAGTTGTAATGACAAAGGGCTCAAGGAGTTGGAGTGGTAACTCACTGCTGCCCCATGGACAACACGCTTTCCCAAACTCTACAAACCCTTCTACATAGAAAAATGGAATTGCTCTTATGTGCCTTGTAGCTTCCATCAAGAGACTTCAATGAAAATTATCCCCATAATGGTGATAGCTGTGAGTTACTGAGCTCTTATATTTGCCTGGATCATGCTGAGATCTTTAACTTAAAACAAAACAAAACAAACAAACAAAAAAAAACTCTACAAGGTAGATTTTATAGGCCTCTGTGTAAGTCCTTCAGAAATTAAGACATTTGCTTAAGGCTGTCCAGTTGGTGAGTAGTTTTGCTGGAGTTGGAAGCAAGATGATTTGCTTTGGGGATCTCACCCTCAGATTGTTGCTCTATGCTGACCTGGACTGCTTCAGTTGACATAGAGCACTTGTCCAACATAGTAGGTTACTGCAAGACTCTGGGGGTTAAGACAATTAATGATGATGTTCAATTTTCTTTCTAGTGTGTTACCTTTTTAATATATTACCCTACATATAATGTATTACCCTATGATCCAAATAATGTTTGGATCGTATACTAGGTAGTGTAACATGTCTGACTTGTGATCTCAAGGGAAAAATTAAAAAAAAAATCAAATGGTGTTGTTTTCTCTCAGTCATGGAATGATTATGTTATCAGGGAGTTCCAGCATCCTGTGTAAAGCTAAACGGGCACTTTATTTGGAGAGATAAGGGAAGTTCAAGGATACATGAGATAGGGTGGGCCCAGGTGGATTTCTTAACTAGCAAAACTCGTGCCTGGCCTGCGCCAGGCAGGCCAAGCTCCTGGTTCTGCAGGAGACCCTGACATTGTGACTACCAACAGTCACAAAGTCAAGAAATGTTTAAGAAATTATTTGGAGTTACAGCAATAAAATATTTTATGACATTATCTATAATGAGTTAGAAGATTTTCCAAAATTTTCAAGAATAGATTCCAAATGCTGATCAACAATTCTAGAGGAAAACTGAATTATCCTTTTACTTTTTTCAGTATATAATATTGCAGAAGCATCAAACTGATCAAAAAGCATGAATATAAAAATGGAGCAAGAGTATTTCAGAAGCATATCAAGTAGCTAATCGATAAAAATATTTGTTTTCTATTAATACTTATAGTATGTATAATAATGTATTAGTTGAAAATATTCACTTTCTTACTTTTTTTTTCTTCTTTTTTTTGTATTTAGGGCAGGGTCTATAGGATCTTCAGGGTCACACTACACAGATCAGACTTGTAGGGATTTTCCTGTTTTCAGCTTCTTAAGTGCTGGGATTACAAACACGCGCCACCACACCCAGTCTCAGTTTCTGTCTCAGCACACCCCAGGGGAGTGGCCTTCACCACAGCCCCGGGGATAGCACCTCTGACCGCTGCATCTGCCTAAGCAGGCGCTTTAATCTGCTGGGCTATCTGGCCAGCGCAGTGTTCGCTTTCATAGCTACATTTCTGTTTTTATTTTTTTTTCTACATACTCCTGAAATTTATAAGGTTCAGCTTCCACATAAGATCCCAATTTATGCCTAAAGTGAATGTTTGTATATTGTCCTAGAAAATAAATTGTAAATTTATTTTATCTCTTCTTCCCTCCCATTGCAGAGCCTGAAGCTTACACTGTAAAACAAAACCTTATTTTCCCTGGGTGGGATAGGTAAACCCTTCATCATTTTCCTAATTTAGAGCTCAATGCCAAGTAGAAAAGTAGCTGCAGATATGTAATTATCACGAAACTTTGGTCGTGATTAGAAGGTAAACCAGAGTTGACTCTAAGTTTAATATCAGAAAGGTACTGCAATAGGAGACAGTCACCCTGTTCCCCCTAAAAGAAGATCTAACAGGAAAATAATCAGCCTTGCAAATCAAAGATCAAAAATGCCAGTCCCAGTCAGCCTGTCCCCATGCTGCGTGCCACGCCACCCACCTGTCCATAAGGCAGGGATAGGCAGGTTGGGGCTGGCACTTTTGATCTCTAGTTGTAAAGGCTGATTATTTCTCAGCTAGGTCTTATGTGGAGGGCAGCATGGCAGGAGGGAATGAAGCATGTTGTGCCAGGAATCGAGCTCTAGGCTCTACCTGCATAAGTTCTAGTCTCCTTGGGCCTCATCTTCCTTCTGTGTAGAGTGACTAGGGTGGGACTAGATGATGCTTTTCTATCCTCAAACATTTACTCCTTTATGTTACTAGAGGAAATCTTTGAAGTGGACTTAGGAAAAAATTATATGTTCTTACTTAATCAAAATAGAAAACTATAGGAAGTCTGAAGAGGTCAAAACTGCCAAATACCACAAACACATACTTGGAGTTTGCTAGAGATGATTTACAGAAAGAAAAGAAAGAAATAAAAAAGGAACTGTATTTACTTCAAAAATATCCAACTGCAGGTGTGTCTGGGTATATATCCTGACCAAATAGCATGTTTACTTCATCTAAAACTCACTCCTACTGGCTAAAGAAAAGACTCTCTTGGTTTGGGTGATAAAATCATTTTTGTTTGCTTAATTATGGTGTTTTCATTCTTCTCTTCCTCTGGATCAGTAAAAATATCTGAAGTTTTTTTCTTAAAAAAGAAAATTGTGAAATGCCTTGGCATGTCTAGAAGTGAAACCAGAGGAGCTTGCCTGTTTTTTGAGAAAAGAAACTTGTCTCAATATAGTTAGTGTTCTGTAGCCTTTCAAAGGTATCTCCATCTTTTCTCAAACTACCCTCAGCAAAGAGAGAATTTGCTACAGATTGGCAGTTTTGAGACCCCTGTTTTAGGAGTAGGAGCAACTGTTGAGGCCCCAAATTGTATTTCTATATGGTTTGTAAATACTTGTTAACACAAAATCAGAATTTCTGACTGTTCTTTTCAGGGACTCTTTTGTAGTGCGTATCACCTGTATGCTTTCTTCTCAGATCTCCTTCGTACTGTGTGTGGGGGGAAGGGCCATATAGTACAATTTGTCTTCAAATATGTGAAAGGGGAAAATACTTGATTTGGTTGCGTTTTACATTCAATACATTGCTGTCCTTATTTTTAAAATAATGCTGAAGGTTGAATCCAAAGCCTGTACACTGAGTTCTATCTATCATCTTGTAATTATTTTTTTTTTTTTTTTTTTTTTACTTCAGGAGAGGGTGAGAGGGTCTCACTAAGCCCTTTACTTGCCTAGGTTGAGGCTGTAGCTAGTCTTTCTCTCTCAGCCTCCCAGAAGGCTGGGATTATGGGCTGTTTCACCTTGCTTGGCTCTGGAATCAGTCTCTGTTTTTCTTTCTTTTGTTTTGAGATATAGTTCAGGCCAGGGTGGCTTTGACCTCGTAGGCATCAGCCTGCCTCAGCCTCCCTAGTGCTGATATTATAGACATGTGTCATCACCCTCAGCTCTGGAACCTCTTGTTACATTGTTATAAAATAATTTTTAACAATCGGACCCAACCCGGGGGTGCTAACATTCATTTTTCTACTTTTTATTATTAGGATAAATTTCTTTTATTGTAATTTGTACTGCCGTTCTCATAGCTTGCATTTGTAAGGAAAAAATTCACCAGATTCTTTCCTTCGCTGCTATCCTGGGTTTTCCATCATCTCCACCTAGGTGACCTTATATGTTCTACTTTCTTCCTTTTTCAGCATTGGTGTTCTGGAACAGAGGCCCAAATCTTGATGCCAAGCATTCTGACCTTCAAGGCAGTGGTTTTCTGTTAGCTCCTGATACTATCAAATAGAGATGTCCTAATAACTTGTTGTTCCTGATGGTCTGGTAGTACTGAGAATTTTGTGGAACTGCAACCTTTTTTTTTTTTTTTGTCTTTCTCAGCCTGGGTTTCACTATGCAGTTCAGGCTATCCTTGATCACACCTTGTAGCCAGGCTGGCCTCAAACTCGCTGTGATCCTCCTGCCTCAGCTTGCTTACAGTCTTGCACCCCCATGCCCAGCTCTTGGGAGTGTAATCTTGAGTCCTTTCTAGACCTACTGCCTTGGAATCTGCATTTTGTCAAAATTCCAGGTGACTTTGCGCAAGTTTCAGAGGGAGAAGCCCTCCCTAACACTGCTTGAGCGTTGTCCAAGGCAGATTATCTGCCATGATTTTAGTGAAACCAGTCAGGTACTATTTCTGTCATTGTAGAAGAGGAGGATTTGAGGCTGCGTAGCGCTTAGTTTTATGACATGTGGCAGATGACAAGGCCTCTTGCAACTGTTTGAGCCAAGGCAGTAAGGCTAGCGGAAGGCAGTGTGCTGGCGGCCTGTCAGGTGACTGGGTCAGTTGCAATCAGTCTGTTTTCCAAATCCTCCCTCGTGGCTCTTTCTCCTCCTCAGCGTCTGTCCCTGGAACATGACCAGTTGAACCCCAGGATCTATTTCTCCGCTGAATTTACAGCGTTGGTCATGTTTGTCTCATTAGGTGCTTAATCACAGACTGCCTTGACATGCGTAGGCCTTAATTCACCCTGGAGCTGTTATACAGTGGCATTTCTTAAAATATGTAGCGCTCTGCTCTGTGTGAACTATGCATCCAGTAAAGGAATTAACGGCAGATTTTTCAGGAAGCGATTCTACTCTTCTACATTTTTGCAGATTCTCTTTTTTTTCCTGAGAAACTTATTTGACCGAAACTCAGGACTCACTAAATTTTTCTTGAGATTCTCAACATTTAAAATTCCTCTGAGAGGGCCACTGTAGGCATTTCCATTGATTGGCGTATTTTACTCAACAGAATGCAGTTTTTGTCCTTCAATTACTTTTTTTTGTTGTTGTTCTTTTCTGTTTTGCTTGTTTGTTTGACTTAGATTCCTCGAAGGCAGTTCAGGCTGACCCCAAACTCTTAGCAGTCCTTCCTGCCTTACAGGTTTGTGCCTTGATTACATTTATCTTCCAGAAATATGGGTTCTTGTTGGTTATCAAGGCCCATAAGTAATGTGGTAGGCATACTAACCGGCTTGGACAACTTGGTTCTGATTTTTCTGGGTAATTTCATTTTCTGGATTTGTTGTCATTTTTTTTACCTTTGGTATTTGAATTATACTTTAAAAGAAAAACATTAGAGAAGAGAAAAAACACACACAAAATTTTCCGTTTTATCCATATTTGTCACTTCCTGCTGTGTACAATCTCATCTTATTCACCAGAATAACTTTTAATCTTTTTTTTTGTCTTTTTGAGACAGGGTCTTGCTATGCAGTTCAGGCTGGCCTTGAGCTCACTTTTGTAGCCCAGGCTGGTCTTGAACTCACACTGATCCTCCTGCCTTAGCCTGCCAAGTGCCAGTATTACAGGCGTGCACCACCATGCCCGGAACTTTTAATCTTAATAAGAATCAATTAGGGGGCCGGCGAGATGGTTCAGTGGTCTAAAGTGCCTGCTTAGGAGGGCTCAGGCAACTGCGGGGACTGCAGTTCGATCCCCGGCACCACATGCTGCGCCAGCGCCACCACCAGGGCAGGCTGAGCCAGCCACAAAATGAATAAATAAAGAAACAAACAAACACAACAAGCAAACAAATAAATAAATAAATAAAAT
>PVKN010037463.1:0-11240 GCA_004027915.1 Capromys pilorides
CCAATCTCTTTCAAAGTGGCTATATGATTTTACATTCTCTTGAGTGGTATGTAAGAGTTCTGGTTTTTCCATATCCTCCCCTATACTTGATATGTCAATCTTTTTATATTTAGCTATTCTAACAGATATGCAGTATATTTTATGGCTTTGATTTACATCTCATTGATGACTAAGGGTGTTGAGCATCTTTCATGTGCTTATTTGCTGTCTGTATAACTTCTTTGGCTAAGTATTCAAATCTTACAGAAAATGTGATCGTTTTATTATTGCATTTTAACAGCTCTGTTAAATAGACCACACCTTTATCAGATACATGATTTTCATTTTCCATTTTATTAGTGTTTTTTTTTCTTTCCACTGCAAATGAAATTCTTGGATGTGATATGGTATTATTTTTTCTTTTTGATTTTGTCTCTTTATGTAATCCCTTTCCCTCTCCAAAAAATGGAAATTACTCGCCATTCTCCTTCTTCTTTTCTTCTTCTTTGTCAGGGTATTTGATTTGAATTCTCTTTTGTTAGTGCCAACTTCTTGGTTAGTTGTACATAAATAAATCCCCTAAGGGGTTGTATCAGTCAGTGCTTACAATAGCTTGCGGGCTTGGGCCATTAGAAGGACATTAGAAATAAAAAGTGAATATATATTAAATATTTTACATGTGATAGAAACTTAGTGATTCAAAAAATTTTACGATCTGAACTAAATGATGAACTAGTATCTCAACTATATAATGTAAGTAGTACAGTTGGGGCTATCACACCACTCCCCTCTTCTCACCTGAACCTGGGGTGTGTGTCATCTCTCCACCCCAGGTTCACTACCCCTAAGGGGTTGTATCAGTCATGCTTACAATAGCTTGCAGAGCTGGGGCAAGGCTCCTCAAAAGGTTGTACATTCTCTGAGTCAGATTTAATGCAGGACACAGAAATTTACAAGATTGGCCCAGGGTGGCTACCTATCATGTTGATACTGTCTCCTAATTGTTATAGACTGATCTAGCCTACAGTCTCTCAAATGAGGGAATGGCAAAGGCTTAAGTAAAAGAGACAAATGAAATGATTTCAGGGCTCAGCTCTAGGAAGATCAGAAACTCTCACAGAGATATTCTGATGTTTAAGACTAAGAACTTCTCCAGACAGCCTGTATTTATTATGTTATCAAACAAAAGAGGGGAATACTGAAGAAGATGCAAGAAGCCAGGTAAGGACTTGGGAATCCCTCTGAGATTCCCAAGTGACACATTATGTTAATATAGGAGAAATATGTTATCTTCAAGAAGGCTTTCACCTCAGGAGTGAGATGCCTGCAGTTATATTCTTTATCTACTTAAATGAGATTGGAGCCAGGTATCCTTACCCATCATCTTGTCTTGTACTTCAAGGTACCAAGGCGTCACCCTCCATTACAGGCTGCCATCTCCAGAGAGGGGGCCTAGGTCTTGGGCAAACTTACAAGTGAACATGAAAAGCCAATTGGTTAATATAAATTCTGCTCAGAGCCACTTGGTAGTAGTCTCCATCAGCTGCCCACAGAGTCAGACGTAGAGGAGGGTAAATAATCTGTCCATGTGCTCGAGATCTAAAGGATATCCAGTCAAAGCCCGAGAGCCTGTGTCAGTCTTCCATTCACACAATTCTGCATCAGGAGGCCAAAGGATGTGTGCTGGAAGACTGAGGGGTCAGCCCTAGAAGCTAAAGAATGTGCTGGAAGGCCAAAAGATCAGTGCTGGAAGCTGAGGAATCTGCGCCAAAAGCCAGGAGACAAGGCCCACAGTGAAGGCAAAGACCAGTGCTCCTCTCAAGAGAAAGGGTGAAGCTTCTCTGAGGAAAATGAGCTGAAACAGAGTTCTTCTGAAAAAGATCAGCAGTGAAGCTCTTTTAAGGAAAATTAGCTGAAATCCTTCCCTCCTCTTCTCCTTTTTTATACCATTCTGATAATCCTTTCTAAAGTGGATCTTCCATGCCCAGGACCATGTTGAATCAACAAGCTGTAAGTTCCCACCATAGTTGACAATCAGTTATCCACCACAGTTGCTCATCCCCGACCCCTGACTTTAGTATGACACAAGTGACACCTAATTATTGAATATCTTGGTTTGTCTCTATAATAGCCAACCTCTTCTTCCCCGACTCTTCTGGGGATTTACTGTTTCAGTTCTGTTTGAAATTGACTTGGCTTTCCTGGGTCCTGGTCAAGCAGTTCAGGCCTGACCTGAAATACCCCACAAAGTACTTGACATAGCCAGACATGACTTCTCATTCAATAAGGACAGTGTGGTTGGTCAACTTATCAGCATTCCATAGTTTGTCAAACATTCTTTAGTTCTCATTTAATTACATTATATTTATGTGTAATTTCAACTCTTTGCAACTTGTTGACTTTTATGTAACCTATTTTGTGGCCTTTGTTTTTACAACTTTCTTCTGCTTTATTTTTTTCTAATGTATTTAGCACAGGGTCTACAGAGTCTCCGTTTTAGTCAGGGTTTTACTAGAGGAACAGATATAATACAAGGAATAGATGCAACACAAGATGTACCAGCCACAGAGTCAGATGAGGAAGTGTGTCAAGAGCATTTGCACACCACCCGCAAAGGATGTAGTCCCAAGGTTTTAAGCTCTCTGCAGTATTCCATCTCTAATGGTCGGCTGTTGGGTCTGTAACAGAAGGCTGAAGAGTCTGCGCTGGAAGCCACGAGATAAAAGTCCAAGCTGACTGTGAAGACTGAAGTTCTTCCCAGGAAATGGAATGCTGAATTCTTCCTCAGTCCCTTTAGATCCTCTTTTGGGGATCTGAGTTACTCTGGGGCCGGGCCCTCAGAACCCAGAGTGGAACTGCCAGCTGATCCAGCCAAATTGACACGAAGTATTGATTACCAGGTGACCTAGCCTAGTTGATACAATGTATCGACCACTACAATCTCACTAGGCAGATTAGACTCAGTGATTCTCCTGTTTTCAGCCTCCCAAGCGCTGGGATTATGGGCACGTGCCACCACATCTGTCTCAGTTGTCTCAGCGTGCTCCAGGGGCGGGGCTGGCATGGCGTGCTGGGGATTGAACCCCAGTCCCTGTGTCTACAGGTGCTTTAATATGCTGAGCTATCTTGCTGGCCCATCCTCCATATTTTTAAAAGACTGCATTGTCATGTTTACGCACAACATTTAAAAATAGCTATAAATTAAAATTTGTAATGATATTACTCAAACCTTGTTTTCCGTGTATTGGTTTGTGAGAAAAGTAGTTTGTCTTTTACAAAGAGAATATGAGATTTATGGTTGGCATTTTAAAATGAGTTTTCACCCATGAGATGTGAAATGAGTCCTTCATCTATTTTATTGCTTTTCACCTTGAGTTTCAACTGTGACTTACATTAATTGCTTAACTTCCCCCTTCAGTGTTTAATGTTTGCCTGGTGTATCTTTGTAATTGCTTATTTTATCCCTTCCCAGTTGTTTCATTTCAGATACGCTTTTAAATATTTACATTTAGCTTAGTTTAACTCTGTGTTGCCTTTTTCAGAAAACAGAGTCTGTTGATGTAGTGGATAACACCATGGACTCTGACTCCAGTCTGCTTGGGTTTGTCTGTGTAGTTGGCCAAGATTTTTTTTTAATTCTTGTCATTTCAGATTTTTCCCTGTAAAATGGAAATGTTGGTTATTTATCTCATTTTTTAAGAGTCAAGTGAATATCTGTCTGTAAAGGCTTGACAGTTGCTGTGGTTCGTTGCTGTATAGCCTTGAAGCACCACATGTGCTCATGCGCAGGGTTTGGAGAGAGATTGGATTATGAGTGTGTTAGGGCTGACTTGCTGTTAGGAGGCAGAAAGTTGTAAAATGCAAATACGTTCCATAGCCCAGAGTACCATCTTGTTATATGGACACCTGGGCCATTAGAAGAACTTAGAAATAAAATGTGAATATATTTTAAATATTTTACATGTGATAGAAACTTAATGATTCAAAAAATTCTAAGGTCTGAACTAAATGATGTATTTAAGATCTCAACTCTATAATGTAAATAGTACAGCTGGGGCTATGCCACCACTCCCCTCTTCTTCTCACCTGAACCTGGGATGTGTGTCATCCCCCCACCCCAGGTTCACTACCTGTAGACAGAGATAAGAAAGCAGAGGACACTGAGCCAGTCTTGGAAATTTTCAAACCAGATTGCATGTGTGCCAGTGACCTGTAGTAGTGATGGCTAACCTTTTAGAGAGTGAATGCCCAAACTGTAACTGAAAGCCCACTTATTTATCAGAGTGCCAACACTTCAGTTAAACCTGAATACTGAATTTTTCATGTAGAAAAATAACTCTACATTGACTTCTTTTGTCTTAAAAGAAAAACATAAAACAGAACTTTCAGCAATACAGTTTTTTATTATTACTTTTAATAAGAAATAATAGTGAGACAATTTCAGAACACATTAGTAGTAGGCAAAGGCTTGCATTTGGCATGCTTTTGCATGCTGTGGTCTTTGCTGTTGTATGCATGCTGGGCTACTTGGCTTGCATGCTGACAGAGAAGGCACTGCACGTCCCCTGTGCTATAGGTTCACCACCAAACCTACAGTAACCTTTCTTTACCTGGAAATCATTGAAGTTCATGGATGTGAACTGCATCTCATAAGGGCAAATTAGAGTGAATTATGAAAAAGAACATGCTCATTAGGGGTAGCTGACACAACTCAGCACCCTATTATCATGTCAGTCATGCCCTGGGAGGACCCCAGTGGGAGATGCCCCCAAAACCAGCAGGGCATTTAACCCCCTATATTGTATTCCCTCAGCATCCATGCTATTTTTATTTTCATAGGCCCAAGCCCACCCACTCTGATCATACTATCAACTGGATAAATTTTGCTACTTTTTCTTTACCATTGTGTGCCATGTCTAGTTCTTTGTTTGCTGCACGTAAGATTTTTCAACACACTATTGCATAGACACAAAACCCCACCCCCACCCTCTGCACTTATTTAGTGCAGGCTATATTGCTATGTTGCATAGCAAACTCCAATGATTTTTTTTAAGTGAAATATTACTTCTACAATTTGAATAAGAACTTTGTCCTACCCTCTAGTGCGGTGGTGGTGAACCTATGGTATTCTTGCCACCATGGGCTGTTTGCTATCATTGAAAGCTCTAAAAGGTTTACCACTGCTGCTGGTGTGGGCTGAGCAGCTTCCATGTGCCGGCGTGGTGCTACAGGGTTGGTGAGCAATGCAGTTGATCCCAAACCTGTCCTCCAGCCCTTCCCCCACAGCTGAGATCAGTCTTTTTAATGGTGTGTTAATGTCTGAGTATGAGAAATATCTTCAGGTGCAGTGCTTGTCATACTCCATTCTGACCTTACTTATGAAACTGTCTCTCTCACTAAACCATTAACTCTCTAAGGAAAAGAATCTTGTCATGCTGTTTTTGTCCGTTGATTTTTCTATTTTTGTCAGGTAGAGCACAATGAAAGTACACTAATTGTTGGGATAGTAGTTGTAACCAGTGTGATAGTTCTTGAAAGCCAGCTGAATATCTCACTGAGAGGAAACGAAGCACACCAGCCTTGAGAGGATCCTCTGATTAAGAGATTTACTCTAGCTCATGCAGTGTTAGTGTCAGAACTGGGATTAGAACCCAGGTCCCCAAGTTCCTAATCAAACATTGTTTCATAGGACCTTTGTTTTTCTTATCCTACAGAAACATGCCTCATTTCAAATAGCAAAGATAAGTATTTATCCCAGTGAAGTGCTCTGATTAAACTTCATGAGAGTTATACTTTTTGTGTGCTTGTATGCTACATCACTTTGTGAACCAGAAGAGAAATTTTATATTTAAGGAAACCTGTGAAAAATTCTTTCCTAAAAGTTGGTTAGTCATGGTCTTCTGTATTCTTTGTAAATTTCTGTCTTTGTAATGAAACATAAGTCTAAAATAAAACATTATTTTAAAAAAGAATTTAAAAAAACCAACCAAACAAAAAAATTTTAGTGTGATTTTTCTTTTCCTCTTTCCTCCCAAATCACAGCTTTTCTCTAAAGTATAAATTAAAGAGGAAGTAAAGTGTGTGACTATAGAGGGTAATTTAACAGGCTGGTGGGGGGGGGGCGTTCAGGAACACAGCCCTTTTTTGCCCCTGTGGGAATGCAGTGTGATTAGTAACTGTCTTCTGAGAAATCTCAGTAAAGACTTGACTCCATGCAGGGGGCCATGAAACTGAAGTAAGAGGCGTAGCCCTTGATCTCAGATACAGAAGGCACACTGAGGTGAACCACAGGGCATTTGGGCTAGCACTGTATTCTGTATGGCCATTGTCACAGCCCCACTTCTGTGTATATCCCTTTGATTCTGAGATTTACACAAGTACATGTGTTTAAAAACCAAACATCTGCAGAATGTACACATTTAGCTTCCTGAGTGTAATATAGTCTGTACTGCCTGATGTAGCTTTGCCGTGTACTATACTCTTAATTTCCTGGAGTACACCAGTCAGAACAGAGGTTACTGGCATATCAGGAAGAGAAACGACAAAATCATTTAACACCTCCAGGTTCTAGAAACTGGACACTCAGAACTCACAGGATAGTTGTTATGGATGCGTATTGGAGAAAGAAGCCCACCACAGAGTCTGTCAGTGAGTCATGTATAGTTATCCAGCCCTATTAGAAATAGGGGTTTAAAATATGTAATAAGGACTTCATGAAGTTAATTTGCTGAGACCTCATCACTCCTCTTTGCAGGGCAGTATACACTGGGGAAAGATCACAGTGGTAGGTTTTAGTTTAGCTTGTGTGGCCCATTGCAGTGCGTTCTACACATGAAAGCTGTTATCTATGTTAACCTAGTCGTGGTATTCTTTTCTTTCCAGCTTGCTCACTTCGGAGTAGGTGAATATTGAAAGTATACTTAATGTTCACCCAGCAGGAGTGTCATTTTGCTCTTTTTTGGTCCTCCTTTGTGAAGATAGTAATTTCAAGTTTTAAAAGAAATAGCTCATATGTTAATTTTGTTCTTAGAGTAATGGCACAGTGATTCTCTTCCAATTGGGATATAAAAATTTGTGAGAGAACATTGCTTCCGTGAAAGAAAGGAAAAAAGCCAGATGATCTACAAAGTCATAACTGTTTTTAAATTCCCCAAAGGACAAGCCCTCCTGAGGAGAGACCGGCGTTTGGGCTGCTTTACCCCATAGCAGAGCACAGGAAGAACAGAAGAAAAGATTAGCTGAAATTTTTTTCAGATCTGAAAATCGAACCCAGGAGCTTTACCCTGAGGCAAATTCCTTAACCTTTAAAAATTTAAACATACATACATACGTACATACATACATACATACATAAATACATACATACCTATATTTAGTGTGTGTGTTTTTTGAGACAGAGACCTGCAAAGCACCTGGTGAAGCAGAGCCCAAATGAACCAAGCTTATGTAAAAGCAACATGGCATGAAATTTATTGTGCTTGGGTGCAGGCAGAGGGTGAAGAGGCTATCAATCTGGAGCGAAGAAATGCAGGCTTTTGTTATAGGACTTGAAAGAAGGCAAGGGACATTGGGTAGGAAGATCTTAGTTAAAGCTCAGTGGTCATAGTTCTATGGATATCTCTAGCCTCAGTGGGCAAAGTCCTTGAGACTTTTGTTGTAACTGTTTGGGTGTCTTCAGATGTCCTGGTGTTATGGTTTCTGTCTAGTTGTCCCCCCAAAGCCTCATGCAGTCATGGGGTGGTCTTCCAGAGTTTGTGATTAACTCATGATTCACTGGGATGATGGATGTGAGTACTGCACCCAGCCTGGGGCGGATGGCCTGAATGCAACATAAGGGAGAAAGGCTTGCTCTCTGTCGCCATTGCTGCTACTCCTCCCTTGCGCTCTTGCTCTTTGCAGCTGCCATGAAAGGTTGCCCTCTGCCATGTGCTGCTCTGCCTTGGAGCCAGCTGAGTATGGACTGAAACCTCCAGTAACTGTTAGCTAAATAAACCTTTCCTTCCTTCAGTTTGAGTGTTGGGTATTTGTCCCAGCAATGACAGAAGAGTAACTGAGACACCCAGTGTTTCGAAAATTCCCTGCTCCATCTTATCTTTTGTTCTTATGGTGCATCCTGTATTTTCTGATGGTAAAGGTGTTGTGTTCCACTGAGAACAATGCATTTCTTGCAGGTAGAGAGCCATGTCCAAACTGAGTCTCACAGGACTTGCTATGTACTAGAGGCTCACTTTGAACTTACTGTGTAGCCCAGGCTGGCCTTGAACTCGTAGCAGTCCTCCTACCTCAGCCTTTCTAGTGCTGGGATTATAGGCATGCACCATTGTGTTGGCCTTTTTTTTTTCCACAAAAGATCTTGCTAAGTTGCCCAGGCTGGGCTGACACTTGTGATCTTCCTTCCTCAGCTTCCCAGAGTGCTGGCATGCATAACCACACCTGGCTTAGTACTAATGAATCCTTAAAGATTGAATGTGGGATAATCATGTAATTTAGGCTAAGCAGGAACTCTAGGTAATAGGGGAATTTAACGTTCCAGGCCTCTACTGGACTGGGTGCTCATAGGGCATGTCTGGAGACCAGATAGTGATTCCTTGGTGGTATAAGCCTGCAGGAAGGAGATGAAATATTATCAGATCTGCTTCCCCAGAGTAGCCCTAGGACCTAGCAGTGATCTGTGTCTGATACAGGACCAGGAAACTCTCTTTACTCCTCCCTTTAGCAGATAAATTCCTCTGCTCTGGGCAAAACCAGGATAACGTCTTGTTCCTGTACTTGTTCATGTGTGCAAAGCAAAGATTTGGGTTTGTTGTGCAACGGGCAGGAACTGTCTCATGCCCAAGACAGGGGAAAATAAAAAGACAGGGTTTAGTTGACGTAGGAAAGAAAGGGACAGATTGTAAGAAGGCCCTACTCATCTCATTCCTTCAGGGCTGCACCACCAAGACCCTACTCCAAGGTGTAGGCACCCAGACCTTCCTAAGTTTTAGCTGGAGTATATATTGATTGCTATAATGTTAATTATGCTAATTATAGTAATAAACCAAGAAAGGCTTGTTGATTGAGGGCAAAGCCTGAGAAAATAGCAGTGTTTACCTAAAAATCATTAAAGGAAGAAATATGTATCCAATGCTGGAATGCTAAATAATATTAGATCTCTAAGCAAAAGTTACTAGCACCTAATAACAGAGCAACAGTAGTCCTTTCTGAGAACAAGTATGTACAGAGGGCCACCCACCTCTGTGACAAGAGTGTAGAAGCATGTGGAATGGGCCAGAATACTGAGAAAATCTGTTACCGTAGGCACTTGGTAGTAGCCCATCACTCTGATAGTGTGACAGAACAGATTAACAATAACACCTCTCTCAAACACTTAATAGGTTGCCTCTTCTTACTAATGGCTTGTTGGGAAACAAGACCCTGCTGGACAAAAGTACTGTTTACTACTCTACAATTAATGTCCAGCATGCAAAGAAAACCAAAATCATGAGACAAATCCAAGAAAAAACACAGTCTCAGAGATGACTTAATTTTGGGAACTACCAGACAGGGACTTTGAAGTCACTGATTGAAGTATTAAAAGATTTAGTGGGAGAAATAGACCATATCCATGGACTCATGAAGAACACAGAGAGATGGAAAGTACTTTTTAAAGAGTTAAATGTAAACTAGTGGAAATAAAAATGTAAGTTGGATTTATCATCAAACTTAGACATAAAAGAGGAAGGAATCACCACTGAAGCTAAATCAACAGGATATAAAAAGGAAGCGACAATAAAATATAAAAAGAAATAGGAAATAAGAAAAAGGGAGAAGGAAGGATAGAGCCAAACACCTTAAACACAGTGAAATAGAATCAATATTCTAAGATATGTATATATAATTAGAAACCCAGGAGGAAAGAGAGTATTTTCCAGAAATAGTCATAGAATCAACTGCCGAGAGCTATCCAAAATTACTAAAAGACAGCAGCCAACCAGTGAAAGACAAAAAGATCCAAGAATCTGAGAGAATCTCAAACAGAAAATCTCAAAAAAAAAAGTTGAATCTTCCTCAATCTTCCCACCACTTTTAGCAGCATCAGTGTGAAATTGCTGAGCCAAAGGTAAAATCTTGAAGGCAGTCATAGCTTTAAAACAAAGAAAGAAAACAGTATCACAGAGAAACAAAATAACAGATTTCTTATCTTTTTTTTTTTTGGCCAGCTCAGCCTGCCCTGGGGGCGGGGCTGGCACAGCATGTGGTGCAGGTGATTGAACTGCAGTCCCTGTGGCTGCTTAAGCAGGTGCTTTAGATTGCTGAGTCACCTCGCCGGCCTAGACTTCTTGTCATACACTATACAGATTATGACTGTGGATAACCAATTTTCTGAGGACTATTATTAGAGGATTAAAGGATTAAAGAGGCAGTATTTCCTCCAGTGTATGTTTTTGGATACTTTGTCAAAGATCAAACAATTGAATGTGCTTGGGTTATTTCTGCAACCTATACTCTGTTCCATTAATCCTAGTGTTTCTGTTTGTGAGAGTACCATGCTCTTTCTATCGCTATAGTGTTGTAACATAACTTCAAATCTGGGATTGTTGTGCCTCTTGCTTTGCTCTTGTTACTCAGGATTGCTTTTGCTATTCTGATTCTGTTCTCATTCTGTGTGAATTTTAGGATTGTTTCCTCTAATTTGGTGGAGAATGCTGTTGGTATTTTGAGTGAGTTTGCATTAAATCTATATATCAATTTTGAAAGTGTGGCCATTTTGACTCTTATGGGTTCTGCCTAGCCAGAAACAGAATATCTTTCCATTGTCTGATGTACTCTTCAGTTTCCTTTTTCAGAGTATTATAATGTTTATTTTAGAGGTCTTTCACTTCTTAGGTTAATTCCTAAGTATTTAATTTTTCTTTTCTTGGTATTTTTCTCTCTTTCTTTCTGTTTTTGTTTTTGTTTTTGTTTTTGTACTGGGGATCAAACTCAGGACCTTGCCCTTGCAGGCAAGTGTTTATGCCTCTGAACGATATCCCTGGCCCTTTTCTTGATGTTCTTGTGAGTGGTATTTTTTCCCTAATTTCTTTCTCAGTGGGCCTGTTACTAGGGTACAAGAGTACTGTTGATTATTTGTGCGTTGATATTAGTATCCTGCTATATTGCTCCGTTTGGTTATTCTAGGAGTCTTTTGGTAGATTTTTTTGGGTCTTCTAATGTTTAGAGTGCTGTGCTGAGCAGGAGTAGTGATAATGGACATCATTGTCTTATTCCTGACTTTAGAGTAA
>PVKN010037464.1:0-11240 GCA_004027915.1 Capromys pilorides
AAACAAGTTCTGCTTAATTAAATCAAAAGATACTGTATTACTATGGGACAGAGTATTTCTGAAAGGCCAGAGAAAATGGTACATAACATTTGTTTAATTTTATTTTTGTTTTATTTTACAGACAATAGAAAAATATAGATAATCCATAAGAAATGATATACAAGTTAAAAAATCAAGATGATAGGTATTCAAAGTGGTTGTTGATTGCACATTGTTGTCTTCAATGTAGTTGCTCAGATTAACAGATACATATGTGTAAAACTGGTCAAAATAAAAATTTTAAACATTAACTGCTACCTTCAAAAACTCAATAGAGATAACATTGAATGTACTAGAGAAACACAGATGTATGGGGTAAAAATGACACCCAAAGAATGAAGAGCTAACTCATTACTTGATATATGGGATATAAAAAAAGTATTCATCTTCAAACTGCAGCAGGCAGATAATTGTCAAGATTGAGTTCTAATACTCAATATTTTATATTTCGTTTGTTTGCTTTTTCAACACAATTTTATGTAATGCATCACAATTTTAGAAATGTTCTTTTGTCCTTTAGTGAAGCTCAGCTGTGGAGCACAATAGATTCAAGGCTACCTGTGATTTTATGCTTCATTGCTGTTTCTCTTATAGTATGGTTTGAACCCTGTAGGTGTAATGCACATTTACTGAAATCATGATAAAATAAAATTCACTTTATCCACTCTTCATCTCATAGTTGACATAATAAATTGAATCAAGACACTCTTGAATAATCACAGCTCTCATACTAGTTAAAGGTTGGGGAGACAGGAGAGATTGAATTACTTTTATTGGTGAAAATGAATCTTGTCTCAATCTGCAAAATTTCTATATTTTTTTGGGTAAATAGAGTGCAAGTATAAGTTTTGATCACTAAGCTGATTTTCTAGTAGTTATGGAGAAATACTATTTCAAGCATTGCATACAAGCTTTTGGAGGAACTAGTGAATTCATCAATAGTAATAGTTCCTTTCATTTGCAGTAAGAAACTTGTGAAACAGGAAAGTCGTCCTCAGGCAATAGCTGCCTACCTGGATACCTCTTGTCTCTCTTAGCATGCTCATTGCTTTGCCTCTTCTAGACCATTAGTTTAAGAATACTCTTTCACACTGTGTGAAAACCGTAGGAATAACCTACCTCAGCAGCTGTGCTTTAAAGTAATAAAGTAGCTGTTGCTAGAGTGGGAGCTTATAATTGTGCAGATTCTCCCCTAACCAGTTTTTATGCCTGTGTTGCCTTCATGTAAAATTGTCAGCTGGTTCAAATGCTTAGCTTTTCAAGTCATCCTGTTAGCTCAAGTTTAGTCAAACCCAACGTCTATTCCCTCATCATTTCTGTTATCATCTCTGTCAGTTGCCTTTGTCATCCAACATTTAAATTGTGTCAAAAATAAAATGAAAGTCATTTTTTTGAAATTTCACCAAATGAATTCAACCCTACCACTCACTTAACTTACTTCTGAGTATGTGATTTAAGTTCCTAGGATAGACTTTCTCTATGTAGGACACCACTGCAAGGCAACATTATATTAAACTGGTATCTCTGTATGCAAATGCAGTATAGTATCTGCACCTGACTCCAAGCTTTACTGATGTTGTCAACTAAATAAATAACTTTAACTCTTCAGAGACTGACTTCTACAAAATGATAAAGTTAAGATAAAGCATTTACATATCCCTTTTACTTCCACAATCTACAGGGCCATGACTTCTCTGTAAAGATGTGTGTTCAGCTCTAGCAAATACTCAGTTAGTATTTTTACTGGAGGAATTAAGAGGTAGAATGATGATATCATGATCACATCCAAAATAGTCTCCCCTTTGAAATTCAAGCTGCAATTTATAAAGCAGTCCTTCATAGACCTACCTGCCTCTTTATACCTGTGATTACTTCTTAAAGTTCAAAGTTTTATTTACATGCTGTCATTTATTTTTATCACCCCTTGCAAAGATTTGATCAATTTAATGATCTTTCCTAAGAAATATTTTTTCCTGTGGTTGGATCTTTCTATTGATTTTTCTTCTGGTTACTGTTTATATTATTGATCTTTGTTCCTACAGTTATTTTCTTCCTTTTGTTTCTCTTGGGTTTGTTCTTTTGATCTTTCAATAACACTTTAAATTTAACATAACTGACCCAACATGTGTGTTCCTGACTTAATCTGCTCAAGCAACCATAACAAAACACCACCATGAACCAGGTAACATAGAAACAACAGAAATTTATTTCTTAAGGTTTGGGAAGCTGGGAAATCTAAGGTTAAGTTTTAGCTGGATTCAGTGCCTGGGGAGACATTCTCATTAGATCATCAATGTTACCTTTTGGCTGTTGGTGTTTATTTCCATGATAGAAAAAAGCTAAGCAACTATCTACAGCCTTTTAAAACTAAAGGCGATAATCTCATTTAAGGACTCGACCCTTAAAACTTAATCACTTCTTAATATCACATTTGTTATTAGGCTTCAACACATGAATTTCGTGACCTTCAGAATATTCTTTAAGCTTCATGTTTGCTTTTTCTAGGTGTTTGTACTCCTGTGATAGAGGGAAATACTTCTTTGTAAATTTTATTTTTAAAAGGCTGTGGATAGTTGCTTTGTTTTCTTTCTATCATGGAAAAACAAGGCAACAGCCAGAAGTGAAAATCAGTGATCTAATTTACTTACTTTTTTGTCGTTTATTTGTATGACAGGGGATAAATTCAGGATGTTGTGCTTGGCGGGTAGGCACTTACAGTGCTGAGCTGTATTCCAGGCCTGTTCATCTCTCTCTTGATTTTCTAGTCATATTCATTAGTTCCTTTTGACAGATAACTTTATTTCTGAGATTAGCAAGAGTTTAGTTGATTCTCTTGCTATCCTGATTTTAGTATTCCTTTTTTTTTCTTTTTTCTTTTTGAGACATGGTCTCACTATGCATTTAAGACTGGCCTTGAGGAGCCCAGGTCTGGAACTCACAAAGATCCTCCTGCACTAGTTTCCTGAATATTGAAATTACAGACAGGCACCATCACACCCGGCCCCTTTCAATGGTCATTTTTATTTTTTAAAGATTACAAAATAGTAAATAAAACAATTAGAAATGATACAGTATCTCACTAAACAAATTAATATGAATTTGACGGTATCTATTGTCTTACTTAGTATTACCTTCAACTTAAGTTGTTCAGATTAATATATTCATACAAAATTTGAAAAGAAAAGTTATAAGAAATTGAGAAGAGGAAGAGGAAAAGAATGAAAAAAAGAAAATAAAAAAGGTTAAGCATTAACTACTCCCTTTCATAGATCAGCAGGAATTCATCACTAACAACAACCCACAAAGAACTAAGAAAATGAGAAAAGAGCATATAAACTTTCCTTCCTACTACACACTCCACTAAGAATCCATCACTTCTCTGCACTAGCTGTTCACTGTTCTTCCAAGTCAGCAGTTATTCCATGCCACACCTGGGTCAAATGAATGTACCAACTTGGCTAGTTTGGGGATGTTTAGCTAATTAGGAAAGCTTTGGTTTTTGTGTGTCTGTGACAGTGTTTGACAAGAGATTGTTACGGAGAAGAAGACCCACCTTCACTAATGTGGGTGGCACCATCCAATCTATTGGAGGTCCAAATGTAACAAAAAAGAAAGGAACGAATAAGCTTCATCTCTCTGTCTTGGAAAGACATTTTTTCTCCCCCTACACTCTTGCTCCCCATTTTTGTCTCTCTCATTTCTGTCTTTAAGGTGGTGGACTCATATCTTGCTCTCAGATATCAGAACTCCTGTTTTTTGTGACTAGATTCTAGGAATTATACCAGTCAGTCCCTGTGTTACTCAGCTCTCCATCAAATGCATCCAATTATATAAAATAATCATTAGAAAGAGAAAAAGTTTATTTTAGTTTGCAGTTTCATAGATTTTAGACTACAGGTATATTATTATTCCCATCATCATCATCATCATCATCATCATCATCATTATCATCATTGCTTTGGGCCTCTGGTGGTAGGACATTATGGCAGAAATCAATAAGATAAATGCTCTGTTCACCCCACGGCTTCCAGGTAACAGAGGAGCCAGAAGAGGGGACAGGATTTACATGTCTTTTAAGTGTATGCCCCTGATTACCTAACATTCTTTGATTGACTATGTTTAAAGCTACTAAGTTCCAACTTCCAATAGTTTTGTGGGCTTGACTTCAATATGTGAAAGACATAGGTCATTTAGGTATATTTTACAAATATAGTACTTTCTTTTCAAGCTTTTAACCTCAAATGGAATAAAAGCATCAACTTCTCTGTTTCTGAAGCTTTCTGACAGTGTGGTGAGGGACTTTCAGATCTTTTGAACTTTGAGCCAGTTCCATGATAAATCTCTTCTTACATATACTACTATTTCTGTTTCTCTGGAGAATCCTGCCTACAGGGATCTTCTATGTATTTATTATTTTCTCGCTTAGTAGTAGTAGTTTTTCAGATCCACAGATATATCTTACACTCATAACCCCAAAGAAAATAATCATCCATAAATTTGATCTTTTCAATAATCATCATGAATTCTCACAAATAGATCTTATACAGATCATGTTCATGAATTTTAAAAACTGCATTTCATGAATGCTGGATGTTGCTTCATTAGGAATTTTAGAAATTAGATTACTTAAGCATTATAACTGAGAAGCATGAAACTATTCATTAATATAATTTAGTTCATGAAAAAATCTTAGGATGTATATTTAAATAATTATTCCATTTCTGCTTATTTTATGTTTGAGTTAAGAACAAATAGTATAATTTAGGTAAAATCGTGACTGTTGGGTACAAAGGAAATGAAGAGAGATTGCTCTGTAAACTTTCAACTCCGTGGCCTAATGACAACAGTGACGCTTTTGTAATTAGTTTAGGTTCTTTGTTTCTTGAGGCAACTGTAAAATCCACAGCCATGTATCCAGTTTCCAATGAAATTGGTACACATCATAAAAATTGTATTTGAGTTAATTGGTGCATTGGCTGACAGATTCAGCAGCGAGGCCAAGCCTTGAGCTATCCAGTCACTGCTTAAACTGCTTCGTTGAAAACTCACTGGCTGGGATCATTGAGAAGGTGGTGGTTCCCCAAGGCTGTTGCAAGACACAAGTTGAGAACTTTGGTATCTGGGGATGTCAGTCTGACACTTATCATAAGCATCAAGCACTGCCAAATTAAGAGAAAAAGAAAGAGATTCTCTATATGCTGATATTTTATAAATATCAAGTAATTGCATTGTAACACAATATATTCATATAAAATGTGTAGTGAACTAATTCTGGTTAAAAAAAAGATATAAAATTTCTCTATTTTTAAGTTTAAACAGTCCTTTGTAAAATTTATTACAACCTGACATTGAAATGCCTTAAATGATTAACTGCTTTCTTCATTTGAGCTCAAAGCCCTTTGTATCTACTCAGTGGAAATAAACTTTCAATTCATTTAAAAAAGATTTCTTCTTTGAGTACTATTGCAAAACAAGGATTCCTGGTGTGTATGTTTAGAAAGCACTTTGGAAAGGACAACACATGCCTTAGGATAATTATTCTTAAGCCTGAATGCCTTAAGAGAACACAAATAGCCAATGAACAGTGGCCTGTTCACTTATTTTCAAAGACATTTAGAGTACCAAATACTTCTCAAGACATACTCAGGATATTAAACATTTAAAAAGTTGCACAGAATAAAATATTGTGCATAAATGTAAACTTTCAGCTTTTCAAACAACATAAAGTGTTTTAATTCCAGGGGATTAAGGGCTAGATTTATAAAAAAGAATTTAAAATATTACTTTGTGACATATACATAGAAGAAACATAGCAAATCATTAAATGCAGCCCTGTGTGAATTCCAATGTTGCATCCCTGGTCTTTTGGAATAACTATTTTCTTTCTGAGTAATTAGATTGAGTCAAACATATTCACAGTTTTGTGGTATCATTGGAATTTTCAACTTTCCTCTGAAATACATTTTTTAAAAACTTTTTTGAATTGAACACTTTATTTTCGAGATTGCAGACTTTGTGAGAGACACAGAAACAAGTGCCAAGGGTAAAGTCATGCTGTCCCCAGGGGAGCTACCCCTGAGTGGGCTAAGGCTCCTTCGCAAGTTACTCAGACATCTTGAGAAGCAGCTTTACACTATGCATCGTTGAAAACACTAGCCACCTCTTATTTTCATAGGTGAGCTGATTTCCACTGGTTTTTTGTTTGTAAGTTTGTTTTGATTCAGGTTGATCTTTTTAGTTTGTTTTCACAGCTGAGTTGAAGTTTTATCTTTTTCCCCTTTACACAAGCAGCATCTTCTTTAAAGAATGAAATGCAGGAAACATGTTCTGTTTTTCTTTCTTTTCTTCTTCATACAGGGTCTCATTTCACAGCTTGAATTCATAATGATCCTCCTGTTTTCAGCCTTCCCAGCAGTAGGATTACAAGCATGCATCTCCACACCCCATCTTGGTGGCCAGCTTGGTGCGCTCAGAGCAGGGAACGCTTAATATATGGTATTGGGGATCAAATCTGTGCCCTGTGCTTGTCTAGGCAGGTGTTTAGTCTGCTGAGCTATCTCTGTAGGCACTGAATGTGTGCATTGTAGAAACAGAAACTCATGTCATGTCACATCAGGAAACCATACTTTTCATGCTTCTAGCATGAAGTTTAAGATCTTAGTATTTTATCTCTCCCCTAATCAATAATTTCCCCTATTTTACTCAACTTTCATAACCTATGTTTTAGCTACAAGGCAGTGATCCTACTTTAGCAATATCTTCTGACAAAAATAAACCTTTGGGTCCTGATACAACATACTACTTACACTGTAGTCCTAAGGGCCAGCCAGAGAGCTCAGGGGACCAAAGTGCCTGCTTAGGCAGAGCACGGCAGCTGGGGTTCGATTCCTGGTATGCCATGTCTGCCTTTCCCTCAGAGCATACTGAAATGACAATTGAGACTGAATGTGTTGGTGCATAGTGCAATCCCAGGGCTTGGGAGGCTGAAAACAGGAGAATCACTACTACTCCAATCTACATCTTGAGACTCTGTAGACCCTGTACTAAGTATATAAAAACAAAAATGAACAATCAAATAAGCAAAATCCAACTATTACACTGCACTTCTAAACCAGTCTAATTGGTTGGATTAAATGTGGGCAACTCATTCCATGGGAATTTTACCATAATCTACATTTGAGGAGTAAAGCATCTGAGTAGAGTTTTCTTTTGCTGTGTGTGTGTGTGTGTGTGTGTGTGTGTGTGTGTGTGTGCGTGCGTGTGATATTAGGGATTGAACTCAGGACCTTGCACTTGCCAGACAAGTGCTTATTCTACTGAGCTACCTCCCTAGCGCTGAGTAGAGTTTTCTGTCTCTGAAATAAATAGTAATGTAGAAGTGGGGATTGGAAGAAAAATAAATAATATATTTAGTACAAGATCTACAGGGTCTCATTACACAGATCAGACTTGTAGTGATCCTCCAGTTTTCAGCCTTTCAAGCACTAGGATTACAGGGAGTACCACCATGTCCAGTCTCAGAGCCCTAGGTTCGAGGGCAGCAGGGCACTCCAGGAATCAAACTCTGGTCTCCGATCTTGTCTAAGTAGCTGTTTCAGTCTTTTGAGTTATCTAGCCGGCCTGTGGAAAATGTTATTTTGCTTTATGTAAAGAAAAATAGAGAAACGTAGAAATTACAGAGAGGATCTACCTAAAGAAAAAAGGGACTGAAAAAGGACAGTTTAAGACCATGTGATTAAAGAAGAGGACAGATTGAGCCTGAGGTGGGCTGCATATAGTACAGTCTAATCCTGCTGGATCTGATATTCCTTCCTATTCTTAGATTATTCTTAGATGCCTTAGGTCCTTGGCATACATCTCTCTTGGTTAAATATAAGTATGTTTATTTTACTCATAATACAATGATGTCTGCAAAACTGAATAACATTAAGTCCCCATTACTCTTAGTCACTGATGTCTCCACCTACATATATTACTCTGTTTATAATCTCTGTTTGGAATGCAGCCCTCCTCTTCAACCAGTGTCACCACATCTTACCAAAATAACTTCATCCTAATCTTATTTTTATACTCACCTTTGTGAACAGTTGTCCCTGAGAGCCTTCTCTGAATGCCCTAGATTTAGACAAACATGGTATTTCTTTTATTTGTTCTTATCTTCAATGCATAATAATCGGTAGGAGGATACCCACATTGCTCACAGCTACATTTGTAACGCTCAGACAGTTCTGAGTCTGTACTGGGTAAGCCATACTTAGGGTTTGTTAAGGAAGGAAAGAAAAGAGAGGGAGTGAAAGAAGGAAAGGAAGAAAGAAGAAAATCAAAAAATATTAAGGAGATTAAATAAATAACACAGAATTAATGTGAATGCATGGCGGTCAACTTCAGGTTTGAGATGAGCTCTGACCTGCTGAGTTGGTGCTTTGCTATACACTAACCTAGTTCATGTTCTCTGCAAAGTCATAACAGATATATTTTTAGCTAACCTGTACAATTTTCCTATTTTCAATAAATGTGGTAGTTCTATGTGAGCATTATATGGGCTTTATTCATTCATTCAGTGTAACTATACTTAGCATTACACATTGAAGAAATGTAGGGAAGTATCAAAGTAGACCATTACAGAGAAGTTAATAGCAGTCACATACTAAAGATAGATACATATTTTAAACTTCTTCAAACCAGAATTTTGTTTTTGGTTATTAAGAAACAAATGTGAATCTCTTCCTGAAAATTGTTGATGGTTTCATGAAATAATGATTCAGTTATGAATACATTTTATACAGAGAAAAATAAAAATAGTACTAACCATAACACTGCAATTACAAATAGATGATCAATGCAGAACCAATTTCTGAAGAGTACGTGATTGATAGTCTATTTCTTATAACAGCAATAAGGATGTAAAATGATATCATATTTCACTGACAATCCTAGCAAAGCAATCAAGTACTTATATGATGAAGTCTGCTGACAAATAATCATCACCATATTTATACTGATAACTGCTGGATAATTGCTTTTTAAATCTTCTCACTGGTTGGTAATGTGGAATATACCTTCCTCCTAAAAAGGTTTTTTCTGTTTTTCATTAGAATTCTATGGAAATAGACTGTGGGACAAAGATTTGAGTATGAGAAGCTTATTGGGGAAAGATCTATGAAAACGTCCCTGTAGTGACATGAAGGAAATGGGATTTCACAGAGGTACAAGTTAATTGAAATTCATTTTAACACAGGCATGCTGTCTGTATTGTATAGCTCCTCTCACTGCAGGAGGCTTTGAATTGGGAATGGTCATGTAAATCAATATTACATACATAGGAGGTCTGTACTCTTGCAGTATTGATCAAGCAAAGAAAGACCAAGTCTTTGGATTTTCCGCCTCACTGGACACAAGTTGTTCCAGGGACAAGCCTTAACCTAGGGCAAGGTAACAAAGAAATTCCAGAGAGTTATAAAGTCAATATTTTGTGGGAATTCACTTTGTAGTCCTGTTAAAGCATTAGTGTGAATTTAGGAACTGACTGAAGGATGTGTTTTCTTTAAGGAAACAATAGATGGTATACATATAAAAATTTACTGAAAAGGAAATTAAGAAAATATAATCGCAATAAGATACTAAATTTTATCTTAGAGGCTTTCAAATAATTTGAAGTACAATTATCTGGGTAGTTATAATAACTTTTTATTTCACTCAGTTAATGTGGCTTCTTACTAGATCATCTGAATGTGCATTTTAAAAATACTATACCCATTTTTCTGCATGTTGTAACTGTGGGGACATAACATCTCATTAAAGCCTTTGCGTTTTCATCAGAATTTATTTATTATGTCTTTACCAATGGACACTAAGTTATCAAATTAATCAGTACAACACGTTGTTACTGTAATTATCAACACTGATTTTTCATCCATATGAATTAAATACATTTATCTAATAACTCACTTGATTATTTAATACATCAGCCTGGACTGTGCAATAATAGTGTCTTAAGGAACTCCAAATGAGAGGATGATTGTCCTGTAGAGCAGTCGTTCCTGCCAATGAGCTCTCTATCTACAGAACATGAGAAGCAACGGTATTATCCAAGAATTTTAATCTCAGTGTGAAAATAATTTGCAGATTGTTTTCTTCTCAAAGGGACTCAATAATTGCCTATGTTGGCAAAACCTCAAAATTTAATGTTAAGTTAAAATATGAAAAGAAAAAATGAAGGTAGTGAGTTATCTTGTACTGGGTAATGAGTAAACTACTTTTGATAATGAAAAATTTTGATAACTCTGTAATTTTTCATAGACATAGGTTTTGTATCTTTTCCATAAAAATATAAAACTTCCCAATTTTGTCTCAGCACAACCAGCTAAAATATACTACCCAGATGGCCTTCAGGATCTTACTGGGCAGAAGAGCTTCACTGAGCACCAAATATGAAGGAAACTACAGCTAAACATTAATCTCTTCTTCATGTTTGCTTTTTGGCAAAAATTAGAAACAAACATTGTATTTGAATAATGTTCTTTAATTAGCATTTCTTTGTCTTAATTTTTGTAAAATTTTATAATATAATGCTATTTAAGGTTAAGCTTTATGTATTTGGGACTAAATGTTGTTATTTATTTTTGATTCTTAGAATTTCAAAACCTAACAGGTGCCTGGCTTTTAGTAAATGTTTATTGAACGTGAAGGAAATTAGCTAAGTGATAACAGAGGCCAACAAACTGAGTTTCTACATACCACATTAATTATAGTGTTTATAGCTATGAATGCTATAATCTGAAACATCTGAAAAACTGGTTGTACAAATAACTTGTAAAGCTATGTTTATATAAAATAAAACTTATTTACATATTGTTTACTCAGCATCTATATTTCATTGTATGAATAGTATTAAAAGTGGTAGGACATATATACTATTAAAATGTTCTAGAGAATATAAATTAATTTATAAACTTAAATTTCTAAGTATCACTTGGCATATGTTTCTGGCATCTTTAAACATACTGATAACTAGCATGGCTGCTTGAATCTTGGAACAGAACTCTAAAAATAGCTGACATTTTCCTGTTTCTATAGTAACAAAGGAAATGGCTTCATACTCTAGCATTGCTCCCACAGAGCTTAATGTTCTCTTTAGATTGTACATACACTCTACTACTATGTTATTGTAGTAAAAACTACCATTATTTTTCCCATGTATC